>JZKD02S1580574.1:351338-370312 GCA_000966675.3 Picea glauca | reverse complement strand
AAATCCCGATACCATCATAAGCCGTTGATTTAAGGGACACGTGTCGAGCAACAGGAGAGAATCGGGGATCGGGATATCGCGAGTTCCGGGTATATGTGTTTTGTGTCATTGCAAATGCCGAAACCCCGATGGAAGGTTATACGGCTATAATCATATGGTCAGTGGTCACATGAACCATGGTATAACCAAGGGGGCTAGTTAGCGTAAAGACGCGTCGAGAGTCCAGGGGACTTGTGCGCCACGACATTGAAAGGCGCCAAGCCCCGACAGGATTTAAGAATGTGGTCCTGTGAACGTTGTGGTTGTATTGACCAGGACTTAGCCGGAAAGCCAATACGCTAGGAACACATCAGAGATCGGTGTTTGTAGTTGTCAAGACATCGCGGGTGTCAAAACCCCGATAGAAGGAACCCCGAATCCTGGCATAAAGTCAGGGATTGGCATTTCACTAATACGGGTTTGTGGAGATTTCTCCTGTACGGGAGATTAACCCAAAATTTTTAAAAAAATTATGATAGTGGGTGTGTTACATCCATGCAGAGTCTCCACGACCCATCCCTCTTTCGTAAGAAAATAATAGGTGCACCCCATGGTGACACACTTTGGTGTATGAGTCCTAGGTCCAATAACTCCTTTAGTTTCATTCTCAACTCCTGTAACTCTGGGGTCGACATCCGATAAGTTGTTCTTGCTATCAGTTCAATCCCCGATTTTAGGTCTATGATAAATTCCAATTCCCTCTCTGGTGTAATTTCAGGTAACTCCTCAGGGAAGACATCCCGCAACTCTCTCACCACCGGACAATGTTCTATACCTTCCACTACTCCCTTCTCATTTAACGCAAGGATCGCAAAAATATTACATCCCTGGTGCAAGCTCTTCCGTAGCTGTAAGGAAGAGATGAACCTCAAGGAAACTCCCTGGTTCTAGCCTACAATCACATGTATTTTTCCCTCATCATCGACCAAGCTCAACCATTTCATCTTACAGTTGAGTATCGCCTCATGCGATTCCAACCAGTCCATACCGATCACGACGTCATAAGATCCTAAGATTGTGATGTACATGTTTACCCTAGAGATAAACTTTCCCAGGTTAAGGCTATAAATTTTAACCTTCCCACCAACCTTTTGATTGGCTCTAGAAGCCATTTCTACAAAGCTAAACTCATCGTGTTTGACTTCCTTAACCTTAATTATTTTTAGCACCGCACCAGAAATAAAAATTTCGGTAGCACCAGGATCTATCACAATACTAAGGGTCTAGTCAGTGACGATATATGATGTCTCGAGCAAGGTCGAATGGTGCTCTTCCTGGTAGTTACTCACTACTACATGAGTCCGATGGACCTTGCCCAAATCTCCCACTATAGTGGGTTCAACTGATCCAGATGCTCCAGTCCTCTCCTGGAACCATTCCTCGAATTGTTCCCATGACATGTCTTCGACTTCCATGTTCAATTGTGGTAGGAGCATCTTCCACCATAGAAGAGTGCTCCCCTTTAGTTGAAATACCGCCAAGCAGACCTTCATGTTGGAGTTATAGTCACGAAGTGCAAATCACATCGCCATATTCTCCAACCATGCCTTGACGACTGAGCAATCCTCGACACGTGCGAACTTGAGAACTTATCCCTCTTGAGTTCTTGGTGAAAGCTAACGGTACTAGCTAGGGCGTGTTATGGACCCTCAGGGGTACAGGTGCCCTGGCCTCATCTCAGTACAAATGGTGGATCAAGGCCTCTGACATTCCCTAGATGGAATTTGTCATACCATCATCATCCATTACAACAATCGAACCCAGCCCAAGCACTTGTTACTTCCCTTGGGGGTTAGAATCTGAGTGCGCAGGAACTTCTAGAGGCATCATACCTCCTTCCACAACACCACGTTGCGAACCTCTGTGGCGTACTCTAATCGAGATCACCACATGGACAGGTTAAAGTATTTAGATAGCGCTAGGTTAATACTCAAGGTTTTACTGCAATGGAAAGCATGGCGATCCATAGTTACATGGTTGAACCCACTCTGATACCATATGTAAAGTCCCCAGTCGTTACGACTACATGCGACACAAAAAAAATAAAAATTAAAGCATGATGGAAATCAACGACAAAAATTAATCAACACAACCTCACGACGAACACAACTTACTCATTCAGGCAAAAGACCACCACGACTCAACACTAGCACATTAGGCAACTGGATGAAACATGTGATAATCAATAGATCGATAAAATAAACTACCCACTCGACACAAGCAAGACAACGCGTACAAGCTAAAGGAAAACATCAAAAACCCGACACAACGGCTTCGACGACCAGTAACTAGAACCTTCTCGGTGAGCGAGAGACAACACAAAAGTTACAAAACAAGTACCACCATAAAAACAACAGTCTCAACCACATCGGGTGGCACATGATCCTAAGTTGGGTTATCGTTTGCACTTTTTGATCCATGAGTGCAATGATCCAATCTCAAGAAATCATGTTGCCACAGTGTGATGGGCACACTAGGGACCCATGCACAATCAGACTAATCCCCACCCTTCGCCCCAACATAAAATCCAACAATGCAACAACCTTACAAAAATGCATTCAATAATTCAATAGGTCATTATCTGGTTCCTTGTTGGGAGAACATTTAGGGCTGCTATAAGGTGATAATCCCAGTACTTAAAATCAAACAAATAAGATTAACGTAAGGAAAAAACCATTAGAGGCGATCAACGCATTAAACATCTCTAAACCATTGATCTATACGCAAAAGCGATTGTTAATCTAATCGAATGGGTAGATGCCTTACTCATAATTCAATCATCAACAACCAGTTATATCACCAATGAAGCCGAAACTATATGAATTCACTGTCTTATATCGCTATTTAAAACTTAAACTAAATCGCTATCTTATATGAATATAATTGTTGTCTTTAATTTAAATTTGTTGTCCTTGTTGTCTTTTAATTATAAAAATGAAACAGATATAAGTATTTTCATAACGATGAGTTCACTATCTAGTAAAGAAATCATAAAACAAGTTTTATAATGATTACTAAATTTGCTATCTAGTGATCATTATTCGTTATCATTCGCCAATTAGAAAATCATAAAAATATTTTCTATAAGAAAATCATAAACAATATTCACGTTGTCCAACACTACCAAAAATCATTGTCTCTAATAGGTTTGTTGTCTATCATTGAATTTGATGTCTAGTAAATACCCACGTTGTTTAATAGTCAGTCTAAAATCGCAGTCAAATATATGGAAATCATAGTCAATGATATTGCAATTACAAATTCGTTGTCAATGATATATACAGGATCGTTGTGTACGACATGAAATCGCTGAGTAATAACATTTACTGGCAACATGTTAAAAAATGTCATAAAACACAGTCACCAATATATGTAAATCGTTGTCACTAATATTAATTTTGCAGTCACGTTGTATGTATAAATTCATTGTCAATCAGCTGCATAAACTCGTTGTCTATTAATAAATCTTGCAATACCCACATTGTCTAATATATATGATAATAGGAATAACAATGATAATAGTTGTCAACAATCGCATTGATAATGGAAATAGCATTGATAGAAACCAATGTCAACAAATAATAAATTCGCTATCCATGATATCACTACCCAATCACATAGTATAATATGATATCACCTGCTATTGACATACTAAAAATCGTTGTCCAATAACGTTGTCAGTAAAGGTATTGTTGTCCGGCATTAACTAGTTGTGCAATACATTTAAAAGAATTTGAAGCTCTACAATTTTAATCTCTGCCAACGATATCGCTGGGTAATAATTCATTTCAAAGGAAATTAAAGTCTCTACTAATTTAACCTATACCCGATATATAAAATCGTTGTCGTATGATAATTATAAAATCTTTATTAGAGAAATATTACAGAAATACAAAATCGTTGTAGTACAATATAAAAATATAAAAATATTAAAGATTACAAAAATATAAAATTGTTGTCGTGCAATAAATATAAAATCTCTATTGTGCAATATCTATAAAATCGTTGTCAAAATATTTGTGTAAAATCGTTGTAACAAATCGCAACTAATAACAAATCGCAACCAATATATATGTAAAAAAAATCACATCCATTACATGTGCAAAATCGTTGTAACAAATCACAACCAATAACAATATCACAACCAATATATAAGCAGGGATGATTTTAGGGGCTAAATTTCGCTCATGGGCTAATTTTCCATGGTTTTTCCAAAAATGAGATTCGTTATTTTAAAAATAATTCGCCCAAATTCTATAGGAAAAATTTATTTTACCTTAAAAATCGCCAAAATTTTATAAAAACTATATAAAATCCTTAGAAATTTGAATATTTTTACAAAAATATCGCCAAACATTTATAGTTGGCATATGAAGGATTAGTAAGATTCACCAAGGTTTCTACATTTTAAAATAAATTTTCATCCTTAAAATCATCCATGTATATAAGTAACAAAATCGCAACCATCACGTGTGAAAAATCACTATAACAATCACAACCAATAACAAAATTGCAACCAATATATATGTAACAAATTAGAAAACTTATCAACGCAGACAAATCCAGCGTTGTCACACCTAGTCATAAAACGCAATGATGTTCTGGAAAAATGATTTGGTAAAAAAAATATAGGAAAAATGATTTCTCCAAAGATTACTCCTTCAAAGATTAATCACTCAATGTAGAGCTTAAACATTCCAAAGAAACAAAGAGTTGATCATTCAAGGAAATGCATAGGTGATCATTCAAAAGAAATGCAAAGATAATCATTCAAGGAAATGCAGAGGTAATCAATCCGAGAAGAATCAACAAAAACACAGAGACTAATCAATCACAAGAAGGTGCAAAGACTAATAATTCAACAATGAATCAATCAGACACAGAGATACTCATTCACAAGGATGGTGCAAGGATTAGAGATCAATCAGAAAAGAAAAACGCATAGATAAGGTATAGATGGTTGGGCGAAACTTAACAGGCCACGACCGGAGTCAAGACTGTCGATTCGTCTCCTGGGAAACTGCTCAGGCACAAACTAATAACTTAAGGATAAGGTACGGAAGATAAAAACACAATCTCTTCATAATAATCAATAAAACCAACATAGAGAAGTCATTGCAATCAGAAGTTGTGTTCGCCATGGGAAATCAATTCAGAATACACCAAACAAGGGGATTACAAATACCGTAGGAAAGGAGGTGCAAGAAATCTCATGGCACTGAAATCTTCAACCAAGCACAAAAAAATAACATGTGTAAATTAAGTTTCATTGCAAGTATCAACTTTAACAGGCGTACCTTAGCCAAACGTGAATGCTTCGTAGTTGTTGTCTCATGCACAGTCCATCCAACTCCTTCTTGTCGACCAATGTGACCTCACCGGTACCTCCTAGCCAATGCTAGGGGTACTCTTCTTCCCCCTTAGCCCCCCGAGTCGCAAAGGGGCCACACACACAATACCAGAGAACCACTAGCACCCAACTTGCCTCACAAGGTCGAGCTACCACTCGTTACCCGAGTTGGGTATCCCAACTCTCACAAGAGAAGTTCAATCAAGAAAAAAATTTAGCAGCGTAACGTTATGCATAAATATGAGATCCATACTCCTCCTCCTCCATCCTTTTTATAGAGTTTTCAAGTAATTAGTTTCCCAAATTGTCATTAAATTCTTTTTTCATTTAATTAATTAGGGAAAAAACATTCCCATACACATGTCGTCTGAACCCCCTAGTTGCTCTAGAAATTAATTTTATTAAATAATTAATTATTCCTATTTCCCTCACCCACCTAAAATCATTCCTAAAATTGCTCCTTGGTGTCCCAATATTCCCTTACAAATCTTAAATGACTTACGTCTTAATAAATTCCTAGTTGAGTTCATAAAAAGAAAGTTCCCAAGGAAATATTCCTTACTAAGTTAGACATTCATCTTTTTCTTTCTGTTTCCCCTTTTCTTTAGCTTTCCCCCTTTTTCTTTAAGTTTCCTATTTCTTTTAAGTTTCCCTCTTTTTCCCTTTTAACTAAAAATTAATTTATCAAGTGTAGATGAAACAATCATTTACCCTTTTTTCTTCTTTAATTAAAAATTAATTTAGCAAGTGTAGATGAAACACCCATTTACCCTGTTTTTTTTTTACTAAAATTAAATTAGCAAAAATAGATAAAACAATCATTTCCCTTTTTAAATTTTTAATCCTCCATTATAATTTTGACTTTAATAAATAAATTGAATTTCTTACCCCCCTTCTTGTTACATGTTTAATTATGATTATTATTTTTGACCACGTGTTTTACTTAGACCTAGATTTTAATTTCACTAGATTGGGCGAAATTTTTATTAAGGAAAGTGTTTTTAAATCTTAATTATCACATCATTCATTTTAAGGCCGACTAAGTTTATTCACTTAACCGTTGAAATCATGAAGATCCCTTCAGGACGCACTACGTGCTCCAAGGGTGCGACTCACCTCTTCTGTTTTCCTTGTGCGACGTGCCCTTTAGGATGCACTACGTGCTCCAAGGGTGCCACTCACCTCCTTTTGTTTTCCTTGTGTGACATGCCCTTCAGGACGCACTACGTGCTCCAAGGGTTCCATTCACCTCTTGACTGACTTGGTAGACATCAAAAACCACTGGAGTCAATACTCCTCCAGGTGATCTTGTGGGAGACTAAGGGCCTCTAAGGAATAAGGCCCCTGTCTTATTTTGCACTCCTTAGAATCATCATGAGCAATTGTCACAGTCTGCCCTCACGGTATCATGGGTCTTCTTGAACTAGGTAATCGATAACCTACAGTTCGAGCCACGACAAGAGTGCTAGTAAGTTGTGGTAGGGTTGTTGTCCACACCTCTCCCTCAAGTCTTTGGTTGTCCTGCTTGACCCCTCTACTCCACATGTGAGTTTGGTCGGCAAGCTATTGTCAGCCTGCATTTATCAACGAATCATGTCAACAACAATAATCAATCATCATAACATCTAATCATATGTACAGACATCACATCAATAACATTCAAACCCAACAGTCATCTCTCTGACTCGATCCAGAGTCCAAGGGGTTTATTGATGCCTCTTCATCCTCAATGTCCAAAGTCCTACACACTCAGGAGAACCCAGTCAATAGCACATGTCTATGTGAATACAACAAAATAACATATCGTCAATCTATAATGTCTCATAATCATAATAAAAGCAACAAATAGATATAATAACCTGAATCAATTGCAAGCAAGTGCTCAAAGAATATGTTCGCTCAGTGCACACAAGAGCAGGATGTTACATATAGATTCAGATGTCACTTATAGTTGGATATTTTTGTATAACTTTGGAGGTCTAACACAAGTGACAACGATCCATCCATCAACTTTGTGTATGTTTACCTAATAGTAAATTAGGTACTTTATTATATAAATCTAATTTAATATACATCAACTTCAAATGCATCTCAAAGTGAAAAATAGTTGATATATTAAATATTAAAAATAATTGATATATGAAATATTGAAATTCAAGATATGTAACTTTAAGATTTACACTCTTAAGATGCATATACAATGTTTAAATAAATATATGTTAATAAACATAATATATTAATATATGCAGATTATGTTGCATTTGTTGTGATTATAGTTACATTACATTGAAATCAAATGGTTTTAATATATTTTTTTTAAAGTTGAAATATCAATTCAATCTCAATGCTACATCAAGTGGTTTTTATTTTGACCAAACTTAGTAATGACATTTTGATTGGTAGGGATACATTATCATTATAATATATAATGTGAAAATTACAGAATGAATTCATATTTTCATGATATGTTTGTAGGGATCTATTTTTTGGTTGACTTTACTAGCTTGGTCAAGTTAATAATAATTTTGTGTTGTTTTCTCAATTAAGGGTTTACAGGAACTAGCTTGACTTGAACTAGCTTGACTTGGACTCTCTCATAAGAGTGCTTTGATCATAAGAGTGGTTTGATACTTGGAGCCATGGAGATGTAATCATTATATATCTCATTTGATCTACCTTATTCTTGATTACTTATGTTGGAAGAAGAATTCAATTAATCCATCTCAATGTTGAGGTTGTTTAAGTGATAGTCTTCATTTTAATTATAAATCTATTAAATATTGAGAAAAATTAAATAATTATTTTAATATTTAAAAATATTTTCAATTAAGATAATTATATTAGTTTATATATATATATTATTTTATGTAAATTTATAAGTGATATGCATTTCATTTATTTTAAATTATAAAATATATATTTTTTCAATATTAAAAAATAAATTTTACTAATAAAAATAATTTATTTTTTAACTTTATCCTAATCATAATTCAAAAATTATCTCTATAAATTTTTTATGGTGGCTTGAGGTCCATTGTAGGGTCGATGAGGCGTAAAAGCATGCATACATTTATAGAACAGATCCTTGGTCGGGTTGTGAGAGACAACACATTCTACCCGACCACATCATAAATCTTCTGAGATTGTGTGGCTTCACCACACTCAATCAAATTGCAGAGCCGAGACACTCTACACTCTGGTCCCAAGGATGGAGATTGGTAAGGTCGTCAGGATTAAAAGAAGAAAATATCCCGAAAATGGATAGATATCTAATATACATTAAGAGATCACAAATAAGGATCAATGATCGTGAGGATGAACTTATCTGGAATTTATCCCCATCCAGATGTTATACACCAAAGGACAGATATATCCAGTTGAATTTAGATCGACATCATAGAGAGCATGTGTGGTGGTGGAAAAATCTTTGGAAGATTAAATGCTCAGCCAAGACAAGAATATTCATGTCGAATGCTCTAAAAAACAAGGTGCCAACTTGGAACAATCTCCTGAAAAGAAACAATCACAGTTGAGGGTGGTGTTATCTTTGTAAATCTGCAGGGGAGTCAATTATACATCTCTTCCTAGAATGCACATTTTTCAAAGAAGTTTGGAATGAATTCTCCAGGGTAATAGGTGCTCATTGCAGATGGATTGGACATTCTTTGGAACATGATTGGAAGGAATGGTTTTTTTCTAGATATTATAAGGATATCAAAGCTTTACCTCTGTTGGTAATTTGGGGTGTCTGGCTATCCAAGAACTCTCTTATCTTTAAAGAAATTTCTATGGTCCCAGAAATCTCAACTGCCCAAAGTCTAGCAATCCTTTCCTCTTTCCCCCAATATACCAGAAGAATTCAAGGAAGACAGGTCCATGAGGAAGAAATTGACAAATCTAAACCTTGGGTATACTTTGATGGTTCATCAAAAAACAATAGATGTGGGGGCGGAGGGATCCTTTTTATATTTGAATCCCATAATTTCTCTATGACTTTTGGGCTAGGGATGGGTTCAAACAATTTTGCTGAAATGATGAGCCTTAAACTACTCATTGCCTTTGCTATTGAAAAATATTTTTCCTCTCTTAGAGTGTTTGTGGACTCCATGAATGTCATAAATTGGATTAGAGGAACACAAAAATTCTACAACATCAGACTTGAGATCATTATGAAAGACATCGAAATTTTGCAAAATTCATTTGATAATTTCACATGCCATCATGTTACAGGGAAAGGAACAAGGAGGCAGACATGAGGTCGAAAGAGAGGGTCTAATTGGCTATGGGACAATGGAAAGTAACATAATTGCAAAATGCACACCAGACTAAATATTTACATCAACCTTTTTTTGAGTAATCGCAACAAGACTTGACACAATTTTAGGATTCAACTTTTTCTCTTCTCAGAATCTTTGGAGAGTATGTACACTATTTTGTGAGACCTATCGAGCTATATTTCTATGATAAGATATATATCAGGCTACACAGTAGGAAATAACTAGCAAACACATCAATGTTTCAGAAATACACTTGCATAGTATATCTACAGAATGTAATTTTGTTCACATTTGCTGAAATAAAATTACGCTATTTTTTTTTGGAAAAGAAGAAATATATATATATATATATATATATATATATATATATATATATAAAATTCATCTTGGATCCACAATTTGGAATATGATTGGAATATGAGAACCATTCTTATTGTTCCAAGTATTAAATTAATGTCAGTACCCACATAGTGTCGATATCCCACACATAGGAGAAGAATTCCTTCTATAGGGCTTGTGCCACGGTATATGTCCCATATATGGGACATGGAACTTAAAAAAACTTATTAAAAACACTGTCCTTGATTTATAAAGAGCAAACCATGAAAAACATTCCTATATCCTAATTTGTAGAATATTTATTCCCTATATTGAGATTTCTTGATATTATATGTCCTCATTCATAGTTTATGACTCTTAAAAGTGATTATGAAGATTCAAGTCTATGGTTAGTAACCTTAAAGTAATATTTTTTAAACCCAAATCAAGGAATCATTTAAAAAAAATATATATTAATAACATATACACAAATCTGTAAATGTCAATAACATACATTTGTTATGCATGGATTAAAATTAAATTTTGAACTAATATTTTTTAAATGGGTTTACATTTTAATTTTTTTTTATAATGAGCAGGCTACTTAGATATTGAATAGCTTGTATGTCACCTCAGATACCAAGCTCAATCTTTCTTGAACAAATATTTTTTAAATGTATTCATATTATAATGAGCATATTATTTCAATATTGAATTGTATCTAAAAAAAAAGTTTACCAACATGTAATCACTTTGTTACTTAAAGAAAATTATTGATAAACCCCAAAAAATTTGATATAAAAAATATTGATTATGAAAATTTCATAATATAAATATTTCTATTCAATTCAATGTGTAAAAAAAATAATATTAAAATTTCTACAATTCAATGTGTAAAAAAAATAATATTAAAATTTCTAAACTTTATATACATTAAAAAAACAAAAAAAAACAATTTTATATTAAAATATTATAATTTTACATGAAACATGATGACATTTATTTCTATTAAAATTATTTTATTTCTATTAATTTTTTTTTAATTTTTTTTCGTATATAAAGTGATCATTAATATGATGTAAGAAGTTAGACATTTCAACTATTCCAAAGATGTATTTTAACCCTTTTTAATGCAGATGTAAAATTGAGAAATGTTGTACTTGAAGAAACTTACCTTACATGACTGAGTGCACTGATAAATGAACTTACCTTACATGAATGAGTGAACTAATAAATGGTTTTACATTCACTTGTATACATTTAACAACATTCATTTTAGTATTTTAATATAAAAATAATTCATTTAATGTGAAGATTTTGTTATTAAAAAGTAATGTTGGATATTTGTGTATGCAGGTTTGTATAGTTAGTCATAATGTTAGATAATTTTTTGGATAAATATTGTGTAAGAAGTTTTGAAATGTCCAACAACATCAGGGATAAAAGAAGCTTGACATGTTAGAAAATAGTACTAAGGTTTATATAAGAAGATTGGAAATGATCGTTGAAGATTATGGAGAAATGACATTGTTAGTCATGATAAGGATGTGATTGAGATCAGGTCTTCGATGTTGTTGGTGAATTCAAGTGAACGGTGGTAGGACGAGGGAGTCATGGCATCGTTTCATGAAGGTGATATCATCAACTCTTTTCATCATTTTGATTATGAGTTTTTCAAAAATCTGGGTCTTTGATACACTCCTCTCCATAGAGGTTTAGAATATGTGTATCTAGGTTTCCATAGTTATTCATAATGATAGAAAAAATTCTAAATAAATGCATTGTATAATAAGTTTTGAAACATCTAACGTTTCAAGAGGACACTCCACCCATCATCAGAGACAATTTTTTTTAATATGTTAGAAAAAAATGTTGAGGTTTATATAGGAAGATTGGAAATGATCGTTGAATATTACGAAGAAATGACATTGTTGGCCCTGGTAAGGATGCGATTGTGATCATTCCTTTGATGTTCCTGGTGAATTTGAGTGAATGGAAGTAGGATAAGGGAGTCACGATATCGTTTCAGGGAGGCGAGATTAAAACTATTTTCATCATTTTGATTTTTAGCTTTTCAAAAATATGGTTCTCTTTAAGACAATCCTCTCCATAGATATTTAGAATTTGTGTATGTCAATTTCCACAGTTAGTCACAATGCTAGAAAAATTTCTGGATAAATATTGTGTAAGAAGTTTTGAAATGTCCAACATTTCGAATGGACACTCAACCCATCATCAAGGACAGAATAAGATTGATATGTTAGAAAAAAGTCCTAAGGTTTATGTAGGAAGATTAAAAATGATCGTTGAATATCATGAAGAAATGGCATGGATGGCCCTGGTAAGGATGTGATTGAGATTAGGCCTTCAATGTTGTTGGTGAATTCGAGTGAAAGAAGGTAGGACAAGGGAGTCAGGAAATCATTTTAGGAAGGTGAGATCAAGAACTCTTTTTATCATTTTGATTATGATATTTTCAAATATATGAGTCTTTTTGAGACAATCCTCTCCGTAGAGGTTTAGAATCTGTGTATGTAAGTTTCCACAATTAGTCATAATGATAAAAAAAATTATGGATAATATTGTGTAAGATGTTTTGAAACTTCCAACATTTCAAGTGGACACTCCACCTATCATAAAGGAAAAAATAAGTTTGAAATGTTATGAAAAAGTGTTAAGTCTTATATAGGATGATTGGAAATGACCATCGCATGTTACAAAGAAATGACAATGGTTTCCCTGATAAGGATGTGATTGAGATAAAGCCTCGATGTTATTGGTGAACTCGAGTGAATAGAAGTAGGATAAGGGAGTCACAACATCATTTCAGGAAGGTGAGATTATCAACTCTTTTCATCATTTTGATTCTGAGCTTTTTAAAATTCCAGGTCTCTTTGAGACAGTCCTCTCCATAGAGGTTTAGAATATGTGTATGTAGGTTTCGAAAGTTAGTCATAATGTTAGAATTTTTTTTGAATAAATACCGTGTAAGAATTTTTGAAACGTCCAATGTTTCGAGTGGACACTCCGCCCATCATCAGTGACAATAAAATCTTGACATGTTAGAAAAAAGTGTTATGGTTTATATAAGAAGATTGGAAATGACCATTCAAGATTATGAAGAAATAACATTGTTGGCCCTAGTAAGGATGTGATTACTGTTGTTGGTGAATTTGAATGAATGAAGGAAAAGGGAGTCATGACATCATTTCAGGGAGGTGATATCAACAACTCTTTTCATCATTTTTATCAGTGGAACATCCACTCTAGACGTTGGACATTTCAAAACTTCTTATATAGTATTTATTCAAAAATTTGTCGAGAATTATAACTAACTGTGGAGAGAACTATCTCAAAGACACCATTTTGAAAATCTCAGAATCAAAATGATGAAAAGAGTTGTTGATCGCACCTTCTTGAGAAGATCTCGCGACTCCCTTGTCCTGTCTCGGTTCACTTGAATTCACCAGCAACATTGAAGGGCAACATTGAAGGCCCAATCTCAATGGCATCCTTAAGAGGGAGAGAAATTTCATTTATTCCTAATCTTCAACAGTCATTTCCAATCTTCCTATATAAACCTTATCCCTTTATGTGTTTACTTTTTTACATTTACTTAATCATATTTAAAAATTACTATGATGACTAACTAATTGACACGTTTAATGATTATCAAAAATTATTGATTAAAATTTTAGTGAAATATGTTAGATGTGAAACCTAGCAGCTCACTGTTTCAATCAAGTGAAATTCCCTCACCATTTGAATTAAGTGAGATGCCACGTTTGGAAGGTGTTTATGAGTGTTTAAAAATTATTGCCGCGTGTGTGATTGCATTGTTTCACTTTCTACTTTGAGTGCTTCTTCTACCATACGGTTCCTCATGCATATAGCTTCCACTACCCACAACTCTACATATGGTTCCTCATGCATATATCTTCTTCTACCCACAACTTTGCACACCAGAGGGTTCGTTATATTTTAACGTCTTCAAAATCCTTACAGTTTTTATACTATGAATCTTTAGCATGAATTATTTAAGGTCTGAAAAGTCATTACAGATTTTATACTATGAATCTTTAGCATATCGTAGCCACTTCAAAAAATAACAATCTTTAGCATATCCTAGCTACTTCAAAAAATAACAATCTTTAGCATATCGTAGCTACTTCAAAAAAATAACAATCATAGGAAAACCTACGACTGGAAATAGCCATCATGATATTCCAGAAATATGCTCTTTTCTAGATATTCCAGTGATAAATGATTGTTGCTTAGTTGATATAGTCTCCCTTCTTAAATGTGAGGTCAGTATGTTATTTTTCTAGATATTCCAGCAAAGAATGTTTAGTGCTCATTATTTTATTTAGTCATTGGAAGACAAAATTCACAGTGGCTTGCTATTTTCTGTTGTACGTTTTCATATGCTATTTCTTGGGTGAGCCCCTCATTTGCATTTGTCCTAACATCTACCCGACCCAATATATTGCATATCTGAGTTAATCAAGCAGTGAAAGTTTCTTTCTTCTTGCCGCAATAGGTAGGGTTATGTGAACTCTTTTTAATATTTCCATTAAGCTTTTCCTTTCCTTGTTTAAAGTAGAAATAATAAAACTTTAATAATAATGACTTACCTCTTATTGGTAATTTGGTAAATTTTTTATCTACCCAGTTAGTAAGCCAAAACCTTTATAGATTGAATTTCATCAATTGTGTGTTTTAAAATTCATTTTATTTATATGTGTGGTAGAAGTGAAAATTTTAAATATTCTTTTAAAAATAGTATAATTATGTTATTTTTAAAAGATTATATCATTTTTTAATTTACCATAAATATTATATAAATTTTAATATAAATATCATTTTCAATAAATTATAGAGATTTAAAAATAATTATATTTATATTTATTTTCATTACAAATCACACTATAAATAAAAACACAAATATATATTCAAAACGTATATAATATATATGTTTTTTTTTAACATAACATAAGACGAGCCACGAGCCTTACTCTGCTAATACTAGCTATGGTATTTAGCCTCTATATGTTTATTGAGTGCGATAGAATATATGTTCTTTGAAGTATTTCAAAGACGTTTATTTGATGGAGATGAAGAGGCAGCCGCTAATTATTCTTAACAGCTAACGTTGCTTCCTGGATCTACACCAAACTGACCGCAGTTATTATTGTAATAATTCACACGGTCAGTAACTGAGTCAGAGTTGCCACCATTGCATTCTCCCACATTGATTGCTTGAATAGTTGCGCCGAATCCTTGCTCGGATGTAATAGCAGAGTGGCAAGTGCTATCCAACATCCAAAACCAGACAGCAGTCTTCAATGAGATTGAATCATCCTGAGCTACGATCTCAGGGTTATTCAGCCCATCGAAAGCCAGGTAATTTCCGGCGGCACCATAATTATAATTCCTGCAGAATTACTCACAACAAAACAACAAATGGCCAGTCACCATAGCCACAGACGTGAGGGATAAGGATTGTATTTATTTTACATTTTTGTTATGCCGCCTATTCCACTCTTTTATCACAATTTCCAGGTAATTTGATTTCTTGACCTCACATAAAAACGCCGTTACCTTTACGAAATAGTTGTTGAAAAGTTGATTTCCAGACTTGACTTGAAAATGCCGTTACGTTTAAGAAATCGATTGTCCGAAAAAAAAAATATCCTACTCCGCCATCCTAGATAATATTATAGTAGAATAGTTTAAGATGTTTATAGAATATTTTTTTTTGTTTGCTAGTTTGTTCGTGATTTGAGGGACTATTATGTGGTTGATAAACTACAATTTAAGAGCATTTAAGTTGTCAAAATCATCTGAGGATCGCACCCAGCCTGAGCCACACCAAACTTTAACATGGCTGGATTTTTTATCCCTGCAAGTTTAACATCACAAAGTACAGTAACAAGACACTCCTTCACCCACTATCCTACACCAAGGGGACAGATGCCTATGAAATATTAAAAGAGAATGGAATAATAATATTATTAAAAATAATAGTCTAAACATTCTAAGCTTTTTTCCAAAAATATTATTTGGATTATTTTATTTCAAATTTAATGAAAAATTGTTGAATTTGTAAATTTCAATTAAATTTGTATAATTCTAATATATCAAAAGTTTTAACTTGAATCCATAAATGTAATTTAAACTAAATCAATGAATTTAAAAATACAATTTAAATAATAACAAATTGTAATTTCAATTACATTTTAAATTTGTATGGCCAGATTTCTATGGATATAGAAATTAAAAAATAATAAAACCTCTTCTAACTTTTGTAACAAGGATTAGGCTGTCAAGTTTTATTCCCAATATACATTAACAAGTTGTGTATGTAGTACAGAATTGCAACGAGCTTTGGTCATTTATGCATTTTCCTCGGTTTATTTGACTTGTGCGCTTACTCTCAAAAATGTGTGGCCATGCATATATTGGGTGGAACCCAGGTAGTCCTTCTTAAAGCAGTCAAACTTGATTAGTAGCGCGACTTAAATGATTATTTGACTATAGTTGGCATGTCCAAAGCCTAGATATTCAAACTTGATTAGTAGCGCGACTTAAATGTATGTAGGTTTTTTCCTTCATTAAAAAAACTTATAAACATCATATCATAACGTTTGGGAAAAGTCTTTGGTTTTCACATGGGATTGATAGATTTGGATGGGTTTCGATTTAGACTTTAGTGATTGATATAAATTTGGAAAAGTCTTTGGTTTTCACATGGGACATAGATTTGGATTGGTTTTGATTTAGATTTTAGTGCTCGATATAAAAGGTTTGGGGAAAGTATTTGTTTTTCACATGGGATGTGATAGATTTGGATGAGTTTTGATTTAAACTTTAATAGAGTTGATATAATTTTGGAGAGATTTTCATATAAAAGAATGTTCAATTTGTACCTTTACATTATTTATCAAGGTTTTTTTTGGAGTTTGGAGAGGAAATAGTAAATATATTTGTAGATTATTGGATTAGTAAAAAGCATTAAGAAGAATTAACCATAATGAGAAAGGATTTTAATCCACTTCTAGTGAGATATGGATCTAGTTATGTATAATTCTACTTGTAATAGAATCTTCTTCCTTTACCCATTTACTCTCATTACTTTAATGTTAGCTTCATGCACTTTGCTTTATGTTGAATAAATTTAGAAGATTTAGAAAGGTTTTTCTTTTTTTTTTGTAAGTGAGGTCTAGGATTTTGATATTTGTAGAGTAAGGAAGATGTCTTTGTTTATCTTGTGCTTAGAATACTTAGAATTGTGCTTAGAATACTTAGAATTGGAATTCCTCTTCTTCCCCATCCAGGTTGGAAGACCCATTAAGGAGATAAGTGTATTGATTTCACACTTTAATACTTACATATTCCTACCCACTCAAAGGTACTACAATGGGCCTAGTTCTATGTCGTGTCTATATGTGCTTTTTTGATAATGACTTTGTTACCTCTTTTATCCTTCATTTGCAAAGACTCTTATGTGTTGGATTACTCTTTGTTGAGTCACATCGTTTTAGTCTATACATATGATCTTTTCAAAATGTCTAGTGCTTATTTTAGGAGGGCCTGTGCAAGCTAATGATGGTCTCTCGTCATGCATGAGTCACAATGCAAACATGGAAAAACAACGAATTTATGTAGTTTCATTAACAACGAATTTGTTTAGCATATAGAAAAAAAATGTCAAAAATAGAGATATAGAGAGGTATTCATAAAAATGTAGGTTTTTATGTATTTGCATACCAAACCACTAGGTTTGTCATCCTAAACCTAAATCCGAGGAAACAAACTTAGCAAACACATACGTTAGAGTTGTCATTCTTACTTGAAAAATATTTGAAATGTAAGGAACATGCACACACTCTAGAACGTGCATGCACTCTTGAATGCGTGTGTGTTCCTAAAGTGTGTGTGTTATTAGGAACATGTACATGTTATTACCAACACACAATCCTTGTGAAGTGACCTTCTGTGACCCCCTATGACCCCTTATGAATTAGAAGACCATAGGTTGAAATACCATGTTCCACAACACCACCAAGATAGAAATATGTGTGATGAAAAATGCAAAAAATGGACATAAAAAAGTGCCAATTTTTTTCAGGGGCCCCAT
The DNA here is from genome assembly GCA_000966675.3 of Picea glauca. Lineage (NCBI taxonomy): Eukaryota > Viridiplantae > Streptophyta > Pinopsida > Pinales > Pinaceae > Picea > Picea glauca. Next base: position 352,188 of record JZKD02S1580574.1, on the reverse strand, counting down.
GCTCACCACCCCCCCCTCCCCCGCCCCCACCTTTCCCTCATATCAATGCACAATACATGGGACCAATCATGAAACGTATATAACACATACCTAATAGTGCCCCCCAACCCCAAATAGGGGGGTGCCTAGCCACCCCCCTGTCACCCCCACCCTCGACATAACGAACAACACATGTGTATAGTTTTAAAGACCCCGGGATACATACCAACATCTGAAAACCACCTAGTGGCACTAACATCCCCAACCATAGGCCAAGGCCATAGACAACACCTTGAACTCATGCATCTAAGGCCACAAACAACACCTTGAACTCACATGAGATATTCAACCATGAACAACACCTTTAACCCACACACATTGCCTCCCAAGTGTATCCTTTACCTCTTAATGGGAATATTAACACCATTATGGTTTTTGGAGAAGTAGGTATCAGTATGAATACTTGGACCAAGGTCAAGTGGTGAAACTTGCTCATTAAGCCTAAAACATAGCTTGCAGGGCTCAAGATTCATCAATGAGTCCTAAAATCACCATAGATTATCTCTTTGTGGGATATTTGTCCTTCGAGTTGCAATATGGACCCCATTAGAAGGTTTCATGCACCAAGTATGGGTTGTGGGGCATTAGACATGGTCAAGGGAGGAAAATCAAACATTAGGACCTAAAGTAAGCTTATAGACATCCAAATCCAAGAATAATGCCTTTAACCGCCACATATAATGTATTGAGAGTATGATTTCCCTCCTAGTTGGGTTATGGGCACCATTAGAAGGTTTTGATCTCTAGGTATGAGTCTTGTTGCTTGAAACATGGTTGGAAGGGGGGAACTCAAGCCTCTCTCTCTCTCTCT
>JZKD02S1580574.1:326960-337649 GCA_000966675.3 Picea glauca | reverse complement strand
GTATTTGGTTTTCACATGGATTTGATAGATTTGGATGGGTTTTGATTGAAACTTTAATAGAGTTTGATATAATTTTGGAGAGATTTTAATATAAATGAATGTTCAATTTTCACCTTTACATCATTTACCAATTTTTTTTTTTAGAGTTTGGAGAAGAAATAGTAAATATATTTGTATACCATTGGATTAGTAAAATCAATTAAGAAGAATTAACCATAATGAGAAAGAACTTGGATCCACTTCTAGTAAGATATGGATCCAGTTATGGATAATTCTACTTGTAATAGAATCTTCTTGCTTTCCCCATTTACTCTCATTGCTTTAATATTAGTTTCATGCACTTTTCTTTCTGTTGAATAAATTTAGAAGATTTAGAAAGGTTTTTTCTTTTTTTTTGTAAGTGAGGTCTAGGATTTTGATACTTGTAGAGTAAGGAAGGTGTTTTTGTTTATCTTGTGCTTAGAATAATTAGAATTGGAACTCCTCTTCTTCCCCACCCAGGTTGGAAGATCCATTAAGAAGATAAGTGTATTGATTTCACACTTTAATACTTACATATTCCTACCCACTCAAAGGTACTACAATGGGCCTAGTTCTATGTCGTGCTTATATGTGTTTTTTTATGATGACTTTGTTACCTATTTTATCCTTCATTTGCAAAGAATTATGTGTTGGATTACTCTCTGTTGAGTCACCTTGTTTTAGTCTATACATATGATTTTTCAAAATGTCTAGTGCTTAGTTTAGGAGGGCGGGTGCAAGCTAATGATGGTCTCTCATGATGCATTAGTCACAATGCAAACATGGAAAAACAAAAGTCTATTAAATTGGAGGGATTATTCAAGGTACTTTTACAATGAATTTGAATATGGTGTAAAAATATGAAATGTAGGAAATTGGATTAACTTTCTGAATATATAATTTTTATTTATTGAAATTGTGAAATGTAAGCTACAAGTGTCTTAATATTATAAAACCATGTTTTTTTAGATTGTATATCTCGGTCTCTTCTAGTGTGTCATATAACTTATTTTAAAAATGGTTAAGCTAATAAAAAGTTATAGTAGAAATAAAAGAGGTATACATTTTAGGATTCTTATATATGTCTACATATATATTTACTATTTCTTCTCCAATCATGAAGGTGGGTAACACTTTTGTGAGAATCGAGTATCCAAAATTCCTAGAGACCTTTTTTCGGCTGAACTAATACTTCTTTCAGCCGAAACGCCTATTTTTTTTGCCGAAAAAATGTTTCGGTCGAACCTTTGAACATCAACTCGAACGGTACCATGATGACTCTCTCGATTTTCATGTACAATTTTAGTCGAGTGGATTTTTTTTCATCCGGTAACATCTTTTCGGCCGAAAGATTCATTCGACCAAAAACTTACTGTCGGGATAGATTTTTTCATTCGGTAACATCTTTTCGGCTGAAAGATTGTTCGTTGGGAACATCTTTCGACCGAAATTTTTTTTCATCTGAAAAATTTTTTCGGTCGAAAAAGGTTTTATATATTACCTGCACATCGGTCAGTCCATCCATTTTGAGTGGCTGACAGTCTGTTGGTGTTATAGTTGTTGGTGTTTTTGGTGATGTTGTCACTGTTGGTGCTATTGGTGTTGTTGGTGTTGTCGTTGTTGGTGTTGTTGTTGTCGTTGTTGGTGTTGTTGGTCATTGTTATAGTTGGTGTTGTTGGTGCAGTCATTGTTGGTGTTGTTGGTCGTTGTTATAGAGGGTATGTTATAGTTTTTTAAATTAGTGTAAATTAGTGTAATTAGGATAATTAGCGTAATTAGCATGTTAAATAGTGAATTAAGCACAATGAATTCACTTTGCTTAATTCACTGTGCTCTGTCGTTGTTGATGTTGTTGGTCGTTGTTATAACATGTATGTTATAGTTTTTTAAATTAGTGTAATTTAGTGTAAATTAGTGTAATTAGTCTAATTAGCGTAATTATCCGGTTAAATAGTGAATTAAGCATAGTGAATTCACACTGCTTAATTCACTGTGATTTTAATTCACTGTTCTTAAAAATCACAATGAATTCACTGTGCTTTTTAAGAACATTGAATTAAAAGAACAATGAATTAAGCACTATGAATTCCTATACCTAATAAGAATAAGGAGGAGCTCTGCTAACTCCTCTTCTGACTCTTTCTACCTAAAAAAAAAAAAGAGTAATTAATCCTACTGTTTACTAGACTGAATAATCTAAACATCTACTATCTCCTAAAGAAAAATCCTATTTTTCATACTTTTACAAAAAGACAGTGAATTAAGCACAGTGAAACTTTTGAGGAAATGCTCCCAATTCGATAAGCTAAGTATGGCCGACAAACAAACATGTCTTTAGGCACTATTGACGCCTTGACTTAACCTAATAAACATACTATTTATGTTATGAACCACCACCAGACTCTATATGCAACATGGGAGGGGTATTCAAGAAAACCTTTCGCCTCACTCAATAGTCCCCCCAACCCATAATTCTCTTGACTTTCCCCATCAAAGTATCCATAGGCATATGATTTTTCAATATTTGGACTAGGAACCACTCTTGGAGGCTTTTTCGTACCTATTTTCCACACTCCCTCATAAGCACACTTAATTTGAGAAAAAAAATTGAATGGGAACACATTTCTTTATTTTGAAAGATCATATCATTCCTAGTTAGCCAAAGGGCCCAAAGGACTATACAAGGAAGATCTTTATTAGCTTGGACAGATTTTTTCTTAAACCAAATATCTAGACAATCCGCTACAGTATATCCCTGTCATTTACCATTTCCTCCTGCTAATTTAAGAGCTTCCTCCCATATTGCTTTTGTAAAAGGACATGTTATCATCAAGTGAGGTAAGGTCTCATCATTAATTTTCCAGAAGATGCATCTTCATGTCCCGTGCCATGCTCTCTTTTTACAATTATCCCAAGTCAATATTTTGTTTGCAAGAACTAGCCAAAGGAAAAAAAAATTATAGGGTATTTTATTTTCCATACAAACTTCCATTACCACTTCCAATCATTTTCCTCCTCTACCTGAAACATTGATTTATATCCTAATTGTGTTGTGTATCTTCCTGATGAGTTGTTTCTAGACCAACAATTTCATCCTCTTCCTCTCTTAATCTGATTGCACTCTGTTTCAACTTTTGTATAGATAGATTCCAACATTCTACTTCCTCCCCTTGCAAGCCTATCCTATTTTCTTCCTTCCAACCCTAATTCTAGATAGAAATATTGTTAGGGTCTACTGCCTCTACCAACTAGCATACCATTTTAGATTAAGCATAGTGAATTAAGCACAATGAATTCATTGTGCTTAATTCACTATGCTTAATCTGAAAGAAGCACAGTGAATTCACTGTGCTTAATTCACTATGTTGTATATAATATACTCTTTTCTAATTCACTATGCTTAAAAATCACAATGAATTAAGCATAGTGAATTCAACATAGTGAATTCAAATTGTGCATGTAAATCTATTTGCCAAAGTTTGATGTAAATCTAGTGTGCATGGAAAAGAGATTGATGTATCCTTGTTTCCCAAAACCAAATTCACAAGTTAGCATCAAATACAAATTAATTACAAGTGTGTGGGTTATCAACAATCTGATTCGTGCAAAGAGAAACTAGATACCATGAATATTGAAATTCTTCAAACCAATAGAAACTTGTCATTAGAGTTTAAGAAGTGTTTATTTTTAGGTGAAATATTAACCATGCATATGAAAGTGAAAGGATTAGTTCTCTATAAAACAACGAGTTTTTACCCATTCAAAATAGTGTTAGAAATGAGTTAATATTAAACAAGATCAAATTCTTATTTACTTCACCTATCTACACATCTAAATATAGGAATATACCATTAGATTTCATATAGGATAATATACCATTAGATTTCATATAGGATAATATAGGTCATTGTGAGTGTTTCCAACTTTAATATGAATCGTTTTAATTCTAAGTGCAAATATATTATACTCTAGTGTGTGTATATTATATTTATTCCAAATGATTTAAATATTTTGTGTGTTAAACTAGGGAATCAACGAACCCTAAAATACTAGCACTTGGGAAATGAAATGTTCCAACAACAAATCGAAGTTGTTCTAGGACTTAAACCATCAATTAGGTTCTAGAATTGTATCATGTCCTAAATTACTTGAAACAACCATCAAATAGTGTGCCATGAATACGTATTTAATCTTTATAAATATGAAAAACTTTAATCATTCACAATTGTGGTATGATCACTGTGCTTAATTCACCGTGTTGTATATAATATACTCTTTTCTAGTAACTGACAACATCATTTGGTGAGAACATCATGCTATTAAGATTATACAGTACTATCATATCAGTAGTGACCAAAGGACTCAGTAACAACACATCATGGACTTACTCTTCTATAAATACCCTTTTAATCCCATTAGATCAGTAATCACCTGTATTACACTTAGTATATCAACAATATGTTAGCTATTGGTATTACTTCTCCTTATTCACGTAATCATCATAGTAATCATTAATAATGAATCTGTAGTGTCAAATTCTTAGTAGTATAGTTGTGTTCTTTGACTAAGCTCTACCTTATTTCCATAATCTTTGTACATGAGTTAGCTAAGCTGATCTTACTAGTACCAATAAAGAGCATAGGTAGTGATATTTATTACTCATAGATAGTGTAATCATAGTAACCTAATATGAAAACTGTAACAGAAGCAGATAGAGTGGATTAGTACTAAGATCTTGAACAAGCATGACCTTATACTGTTACACGATAGTAAGTAATCACGTATATTTTCTTAAGATGGTGTTATATGTAATACAATCCTATCTGTTACGTATTATGTGTATTCAACGAATCTTGTTATTACGGAAAGCATACCCTTATTAGTATAATGGAAACAATATTAACCTAACTAATATGGTAAATACATCTACTTATCCTTGTTAACTATATAAGTATTCCAGTAATTATGTATATGGAGTAATGAAACCACATGATCTACAAAGCACATTGAGATTACACTAGTGACCTTTTTCTCATAAGGATATGGATAGTAGTCACACCTTAATTAGGTGAAATACATAGGATAAGATTAACTTGTTTCATGAAAGATGGAAACATTGACCTAACTAGTAATGATAAGGATCAGTCTAGGAAGCATGTATAACTTATCTCTATATGTCTATGTTCTCCATGTATCTAGTCCATTCATATTGGTTGATCAAGTACAAGCCTCATTACTTATACCTATTACTAACCTTTATTGAATCAGTCATTAAACAATGGTAATCAAAAAGATCTTGATTGTATGACCCTTATTGAACATGATGCAATGGACTTGTAAATTAGTTATACCTATTATATATCTTTGATGCTTTGAAGTTGTTTTAAATGCTTAAATTCCTTCAAGTTATTTTGTAAATTATATTTCAATTTTATGTTTCTATAACTTATGAACTTTCATATGCATGGATTTTCAAAGGATATCTATATCGAGGTGAGATGTCAAGACAAGAGTCTCCAAAAATGCCTTGCAAACTCTCTAGGCTATCCAATGAAGGAGTAAGAGGAACCCCTTCTTTGACAGATACTTCGAGGACGTCAGAAACCCCTATCTTAGCAAGGCATGGAAACATGGGAGGGGAAACTAGTAGTGACCAAAGGCAACCTAGTCAAAGGATGAGATTATCAAATGAATCTGTAAATAGATCATCCAAAGAATGTGCTAAAAATAGTGCTATGGATGAAACTTTATTAGATAGGTTACACATTAATACTCCAACATCGGAGAATGCAGGGAATGCATCATGACAAGAAAATATGTTCAGTATTTTTTTTTGTGTATTTATGTTTATGTTATATATATATATATATATATATATATATATATATATGTATGTGTGTGTGTGTGTGTGTGTGTTTACATTTTTTGTTTCAGTTAAATGTTGTAATTAGTTTCAAATGTGTATGTGTAGAGGATGAGTTTATTGCAAGAGAATATAATGAAAGAGAGAGTGCTTATGATGAATATTCCAATGTTGGTGAAGAGGGTGAAGGTGGATTTAGGGGGCGTTATCAAAAAATAGAATATTACACACCTACGTCCACCTATCCCTCAGATGTTCGTGATGAGCTTCCTTGGGAATGGTATACTGAAGCAATGACCCTCGAACGATGCTCAGGTATTAAAAGAAGGCTGCAAAATGATTTGAGGTGCTTGGATCTCCCTTGAGAGAGTAAGCAAAGATTGGAGATTGTTTTGCATTCATTGTAGAACTTTATGGATGCATATCAAAAGATGGGGCCAGCGACTGATAGTTTTATCGATTTGATGAGGAGACAAAAGTCAGAGGTGATGGGCCTCGATAAATGAGAAGTATTAAAAAATAGAGTTTCAAAAGAAGATGCAATTTCTATTTTTAATTTCAAAGAGGGGCCAAAGTGAAAGATGTTGAAGGTGCAATATTTTAAGCACCAAAACATAGCAGGACACCTTTATAATAGATTTTTGGCAGTGTATGGGAAGTTGTCATGGAATGATGAGGTTCCACATTACTTTGATAGAATCTTTTATGAAAATTTTTTCATGGGCATGCACCTTGATTATACCAGTCTGTTGTCCAGTTATTATGGGGATGGTAAAGGACGAACATATGATTGAAAAGGCGCATACCGAAATGCAACATTACAGAGGCCTCCATGACCTTTGGTATCTTTTCCAATAGGGGAATTTTCCTGGCATAAAGATATGCGAGCTACATCAAATTTTGGAAAGGAGGCCAGGAACGCAATCAGGGAAAATTTAGAATCATTTTTTTATGGTGTTGATGTTGGTTTGAACCTTTAGAGAATTGAAGCCAATTCCCATGTCAATTTTTTTTACAAATCATATGAGGAGATATATTCCATGTCCATAGAGGATATACGAGAGTATGGAAAACATTTCCATAATAGTTTGAAGGAGTTATTTCAAAATGATGAACCAAACACTGGATTGGCATGTGTTACAGTTAGTAAATTTTTCATGCATTTGAGGATAGTTTTCTTGTAGTTCTAGATACATATCATTGTATCTTTAAAAATAATTGGGTTGTTATCATTCTTCATTGCAGTTTGGTCATTTGTTAAATAAATCTTGAGTGAATAGGGAAATTGATTCATTGATCTTAAATTTGGAAGGGTTCAATCAGGTATGTTCTTAAAAATATCCACTTTAGTTGTCCAAACTTCAGAAATTGTTGAATAATCAGCATGCATGATTTTTATTTTTTTTGTATTAATGTAAATGCAGATTCCTATTTTGTCTCCCATTATTTGGACAGGCTTGTCCCAATTATCATTGGGAGAGTTTAAAGAGGGTGGGAGTTCACAAGTATCATTGCATGTTGAAAACAAATTTAGTTATATATGAAAATTGCAATGTCATTTAAATTATTAATTTAATAGAAAAATGTCTTAAACAATATATAATTTATTGAATCTTAGGGTATGGTGGGTAAGACTATCACTTAGCCGACCATGGGAATGCCATCCTCTTCTGTGGTTGATGATATTTAGGTTGGCACATCACAGTTATTATATGTTTCAAAATTTAAAACTACAATTTAATTTGTTAAAATCATTTAAATTTAATTTTCAAATGTACAAATTTGAAATGTGTTATAGGGCAATGTGGATAAGAGAGTGCGGGAGATTGGGATTGAGGAGGATGCATCCATACCTGAGAAGGATGCATCTATTCACCATGATGCTTAATTAAATGTATTTACATTGCACATTAGTGAGTTTTAGTTTGTTTTTATGCTGGTCATTTTATATATAGGTGTTCAATCTTATTTGTGTTGAATATGCATATTTTGTTTTTACTTTTTTCAAATTTATGTTTGATCAACCTTTTAATTAAGACTGTTCTATTCATAGAATGGTTACTCAATTATTTTCTATATAACTTCTCAATGCTTCGATCAATCATTTTGAAATATATAGAACTCCTATATAAGTTTATCGTCGTCTAAAATGGTACATTCAATCTTATTTATGTTTAGATCATGATGCAAACCTAATTCTGAAATCTATCATTTCATTATATGAGAAAAAAATATAGATCTCCCACATCAAAAAAAAGAGAGGATTATAAATTCACTTGGATACTGATCTTATTTAATAGTGTATCATGATTCAATCTGAATTATTCTAGATTTAAAAATATTATTACATGATCTTATTCATGATCTTATTTATACATGTTTAAACTTTAGATCATGATGCAAGCAATTTTGAACTTGAGCATTTGATTATTTGAGAACAAACTCTATCCCACATCAGAAAAGGGGAAGATTCCAAATTTTCTTTGATTGCAATCCTTGCCTTCTTGTCCAAGTGAATTCCACTATTCCATCTATTCCACTGTAGAAGAGGAGATACGTATTTTCCTTGAAGAATGGATAAGTATTTTCCTTGAAGAATTGCTTAATATGGAGATTTGTGAACTTTCTGCATGTACACAAGAGAATTTACAAGAACACAATTTTTCTCTTTAAAACTTTTCTAGATATGATCTTACTTTGTTTAGTTCATGTAGGCAATGTTGAAAAAACATTTGGTTATAAAAGAAAATTAAATATTTATTCAAAGAATGGCTTAATATGGAGAGTAACTATTTTGGAAGTGATAATATTTAGAGAGAGCAATAATCTTAGATCTATGGATCTCCGGTTGGGTATTTTATTCTTGCTCACATGGTTATGTTAATCTTGATGATCTACTTGGGTATGTTATTATTTCTCATTGTTATTTAATAAAGTTAAATATCTTTAAAATATTTGCTAATTAAGTATATGCTAGTATGTGTTAGTGGTTTTTCTTTTTATTGTTACAGTGATGTTTAAATTATTGGTAGAAAAGAAGCACATGGATTTTGGAAGATGAAACTGTTGAATATTAGATATGTGGAACTCTGGTTGGGTATGTTATTCTTGCTCACATGGTTATGCTAATCTTGATGATCTGCTTGGGTATGTTATTTTTTCTCATTGTTATTTCATAAAGTTAAATATCTTTAAAATATGTGTTAATAAAGTATATGCTAATATGTTTTATTGGTTTTTCTTTTTATTGTTGCAGTGATGTTTAAATTATCGGTAGAAAATGATCCATATTTGGAATCTGCATAGTCGATTCTATCTATGTTTGTATTTTCATTAGCAACGAATTTGTGTAGCTTATAGGAAAAAAAATGTCAAAAATAGAGATATAGAGAGGTATTCATAAAAATGGATGTTTTTATGTATTTTCATACCAAAACACTAGAATTTTCATCCCAAACCTAAATCCGAGGAAATCAACTGAGAAAATACATACACTAGAGTTGTCATTCCTACTCGAAAAATATTTGAAATGTAAGGAACCTGCACGCACTCTAGAATGTGCACGTACTCTTGAATGAACGTGTGTTCCTAAAGTGTGTGTCTTATTAGGAATGTGTACATGCTCTTGCCAACACAAAATCCACGTGAAGTGACCTCCTGTGACCCCCTATGACCCCTTATGAATTAGAAAACTATAGGATGAAATACGATGTTCCACAACACCACCAAGATAGAAAACCATGTGATGAAAAATGCCAAAAATGGACACAAAAAAGTTTCAATTTGTTTTCACCCCCCCATCCCCCCTTGCTCCCATATCAATTTATAATACATGGGACCAATCATGCAAAGAATATAAAACATACCCAACACTACCCCCCAACCCCAAATAGGGCCAAGACCCTCAGACACACACCAACATTTCAGAACCACCTAATGGCACTGGCATCCCAAATATAGGCCAAGGCCATAAGAAACACCTTGAACTCATTCATCTAAGGCCATAAACAACACCTTGAACTCACATGAAATGTTCAACCATAAAAAACACCTTTAACCTAGACACATGACCTCCCATGTGTATCCTCTTAGAGGGAATATTAACACCATTAGGGTTTTTGGAGAAGTAGGTATCAGTATGAAGATTTGGACCAGGGTCAAGTGATGAAACTTTCTCATTCGGCATAAAAAGTATCTTGCACGGATCAAGATCCATCAATGAGTCCTAAAACCACCACAAATGATCTCTCTATGTGATATGTTTCCTTTGACTTGCAATCTGGACACCATTAGACCATTTCAAGCACCAATAATGGGTTGTGGGGAATTAGACATGGTCAAGGGAGGAAAATCAAACATTAGGACCTAAAGTAATCTTCCATGAATACATATCCAAGAAAAATTCATTTAACCACCACACGTAATGTATTGAGAGTATCATCTCCCTCCTAGTTGGGATATGGGAACCACTAGAAGGTTTTGAGCTCTAGGTATGAGTCTCATTACCTAGAACATGGTTGTGAAATGAAAATCGAGCATCAAGCCTCTGTCTCTATCTCTCTCTCTCTCTCCCTTACTCTCCTCCCCTATCTCTTTACCTCTCTCCCCCTCCCTCCCTCTCTCTCTGTCCCCCCTCCCTCTCTCTCTCCATATCTCTCTTTCTATTTCTCTCCCTCTCCTTCTCTCCTCTTTTCTCACCTGCCTCACTCTCTCTCTCCATATCCCTCTCCTACATCTACTTGTCTCTCTCCCTCACTCTATATCTCGTCCCCCTCTCTCCCCTTCTTTCTCTCTCTCTCTTTCTC
>JZKD02S1580574.1:284282-325041 GCA_000966675.3 Picea glauca | reverse complement strand
CTCCATCCCATTATATTAAGGTTCATACATGCTTCTCCAAATCCCCTAATGGTGTGAATATTCCCACTAAGAGGTAAATGATACACTTTGGAGGCCATGCGTGTGGATTCAAGGTGTTGTTTGTGGCCTAAGATGCATAATTTCAAGGTGTTGTTTATGGCCTTGGCATATGATTTGGGTTTCCAGTGACACTAGGTGGTTTTTAAATGTTGGTATGTGTCTCGGAGTCTTGGAAATGATATGTACACACTATTTGTTGGACCAGGGGGGTGACAAGGGGGGTGGCCAAGTCCTCCTTGTCCAGGGTTCGGGGATAGTGTTAGGTATGTGTTATATTCTTTGCATGATTGTTATCATGTATTGCACATAGATATGGGAGTAAGGGAGGGTTACGAGGGGGTCTTGGGGCCCCTGAAAGAAATAAATTGGTGGTTTTTTACATCCATTTTTGGTGGTTTTTATGCACATGCGTTTTTGTTTTGGTGGTGTTGTGGCGCATGGTATTTCATCCCATGGTTTTCTAATTCATAGGGAGTAATAGGGGGTCACGGGAGGTCAATTCACATGGATCTTTTGTTTTTAAGAACACACATGTTCTCTATGAACATATGCACATTCCTAAAAAGAATGTGAACTTCTACTCAAGAATGCACATGCATTCCTAAGCATGTGCACACTCAACACAGGAATATGCATGGGTTCCTAAAAAAACCTAGTTGGCAAGTGTATGTGGTAGTTCAATGAGCATTGATGCTATATAATTAGGAACACATGCATGTTTATAAGAACGTGCACATGTACCTATGTGAGCACGTTCCATTGAGGCACCTTGTAGCCACTTTTTTTTCCATGAACTTCATGTGAGTTCCCAAGAGTGATCAATCATTATTTGGGTTCTATATTGGGCTCCAGACTCTTGACCTATCACATAATTGGTTAGGATGGTTCATTTCAAGTCCATTATGAGAAGATTCCCCTTTCTCCTTTGATGTTGAAGTTCCATGCATATCCTTGGAGAATGTTTGGAAATCATCAATATAAGGTACCCAGATCATGCAAAATTCAGAGAGAGACTAAAGTAGTTCTAGATCTAACCTAAGTAATACAATTTATGAAAAATTGAAACTCAAGTCCAAGAAAGAAATTAAAACCCTATGATATTTAATCTCAATACTACAAGTTGGCTTTAAAAATAAAAAAAGAGATAAAACATAAATTATTCATACCTTATTTTCTTTGTTTACCCTACATTATCCCTTTCTTCAATGAGATTTTCATGACAAAAACCCTCTAAATTTACCCTAGAGAAATATACACAAGAAAGTGGAGAATAATAAACTCCAATGTTGAGCAAATAGGCCTTCTTATTCCATTTCCAACCATACAAAATTATAGTGATTCCCTCCTTGAATAAGTAAATGCCTCCTCAAAACCATATAGTTGAAGATATTACACACACCTAGGATTTTCCTTTCATTTTCTTTTCCTAAGTTTATTTTTCTATGTTGAGGGCCAGCTAGTTTGATATATTCACCCCTCATTAAGGATATTATCCTCTAGACAAGGGTGTCACATACCCTCCAATCAATCCTTAGTTACCTTTCAGTTAGACTAGTTGAGTGAAGTGTTACATCTCAACCTTGGATTTATCACCAAGTGTTGCATGCTAACCTCGGGATCGTCTCCATGAATGTGCATTTGCATTGGGATCATCATCATTAAAGCACATTCCACATATGTGAGTGATATCCTCCTCATTTCACTCCATTTTAGCTAGTTAACTAAAGATCACATGGCCAGTTAACTAGGACTAGGTGGAAGTTGACTCCAATAACTGCCAGTCTGTGTCACATTTCTCTAGAACATTCCTAATGAATATTATATTTACTACTATGGAAAGTTATTTGTCTCATACATATTATATCACTTGTATTGTAACATTCTCTTACTCATATAATAGAAATGTTTTCATTCTTTTCTCCAAATTTTGTCTTCTCTCTTCATCCACCATTGCAAGATGTCTATGTTTCATTGTTAGCTATATATTTTGTGTAGGTATATCATAAAATATGCATAGTATCAGAGCCCACGAGACGCTAGCAAGGATCATCACCAACACACTTTTGTAGGTACCGAAGATGGAACAATGCAGTAGGAAAGATGGAATTTCCCACATTTGCAATTATAACACCATATAACTACTTCGTGGAATGGAAGCCAATAATTATACACCATCTTAGAGGTAGAGGCTTGTATCGGATAGCCATGGATAAAGAAGAAGAACCCACCTCGGCAATGGAAAAATCCAATTTCTTTAACAACATGGACGGGGCTCATGGTCTCTTATGCATGTATATTTATCCTTACCTATGGTTTCACATTGATGCATGAAAGACTCCAAATGAGATCTAGACCACATTGGTTGGTATCTTTGGAAATCAGGATGAAATGAGGGGCCATTTTCTCGAAGTAGAACTGAACTCCTTGGATCCAAAGAAATTTGACAATGTCCAAGATTTCTTCACCAAATTTAAATATCTTCTTTGTGAATTGACAGAATGTGGTATCGACAAATCCAAACAAGAAAATCAAGTGGTTCATGCTATCATGGAAAAATGTGGACCGGAATACAACTTATTTGTCTCCACATTTTATTCTAACATATTCACCACAAGACCAACCTATATCATGCCTTCATTGTCACAATTCATTAAGGATTTGACACAGGAGCAAGATAAGTTCATTCAGATGGGATATAATGAGGACCCTAAGGCACATGCAATTGTTGTGCATGATGGAAGGAACTCTAAATATCCTAAATCAAAACCAAAAGGAAAAGGAAATGTGCATGCATATCCAAAGAAGGAATGTTACTCCAAACCCTTCAATGATTCCTCAAGTTCCAAAGGTGGAAAAATCAAGCAAGGGAAGAAGTTTGGTTACTACAATTGCGAATACCATCCAGAATATGCATGCATGAAGAAGAAAATAGATCTTATGGTGAAAATACTTTAGAAGAAAAATCTTGGGGACATCATTACTAAGGCTTCCAAGAATAAGTAATAAGATCAATCCCCTAAGAAAGGTAATGCTCATGCATTAGTAGCTATTCATTCTTCTCATGGCACATGGATTGTAAATTCATCCACTTCCCATCACATGGAAACCAAAAAGGATATTATATATTTTGTAATTGCATGCACAGGGCCTCCTATCCTAATGGGGTTGAATCTCCAATCGAGGTCTCCGAAAAAGGGAGAGTAGAACTAGATCGTGGAATCTTTGAGAACATCATTCACATTCCTCAACTTTCGGTGAATCTGCTCTTGGTTTATCAGAATACACAGTGCTCAAGATCACATAAAAAGGTGGAGTTCGCACCAGAATCCCTATCCATATTCAACATGCAAGACAACTCCAAGATTGTTGTCGGGGAGGTAAATCATCAATATCGATTATATACTTTCTCTAAGTTTATTGAACCTGATTCCTATGTACTAATTATGAATGTTGATGACATCAATAGATTATGGAACAAGAGGTTTGGACACCTAAACTTTAGGTACATGCAACAATTTAGCAATAAGGGTATGGTCATCGGGTTACGTGATATCCACTTTCCAAAGGGGTTTGTGAAGGATGTGTCCTAGGAAAGAATCCTCAAGAGAAGTCTAAGAAGAGGAAGGATCACAAGGCCTCCTCTCCATTGGATCTGATTCACACTAATATCATGGGTCCATTCTCGCATCCATACATCAAGAAGGCAAGGTACATTCTTACATTTCTTGATAATTAATCATGTTATACTTGCGTATTTTTTCTCAGACAAAAGTTTGAGGTCTTTGAGCATATCAAAGATTTCAAATCACTTGTTTAGACTCATTTCAGGGAGAAATATCAAAACCCTCCATATATATAATGGGGGGGAGTATGTAAACATAGATGTTCTAAATTTTGTCTTGAGGCTGGGATGTAGTTGCAACACATAGTACCATATACTCCACAACACAATGAGGTTGTGTTGACGCTTGAATCCGTCATGACCAAAATTGAAACCTCACAAGGATATGAATCCTCCTGCATTTTTAGAGAGGTGGTTCTCCTCTTTGGCTTATGATCTTATTTGAAATTTCAAATCTATAATAATATAGAACTATGTCAAATAAAAACGTATCCAAATCTTAGATTCTCAAGAAAACTCAATTGTTGAAAAAGTAAATGTATGTAAAAGGGGGTTCTTGAGAAATGGACCAAGAACTTCAAACATCACACATGGAAGAAAATAAAATGCATATATCCTCACATCCATCATAGTTTAATAAATATATGATCACATTTAACATAAAAAGGAAATGGTCTATCACATGAGAGAACTTTGAAAGAGTATTAGCTATAAAGATCAAAAAAATATTTTGATAGATTGATTTCAAATATTTTATATTCAAAACTCATAATTATAAAATACAGTCAAAATACATTTCGAATTAGTTCTTTGGAATTTCGCAAAATGATAATGTCTGTTATAGTGTTTGAATTTAAAAGCATTTGTCCATAAATAGATTGGGATTGGGGATCTCGTAGACCATAAATAAATATTTACAAGAAAAGTTTTGAAGAAGGAAGGGGCAGAGTGTAACACAAACGGTAGGATTTGGAATGAGAATAAGTTATCAGAATTCAGTTATTCCTTTTCTAATGAAAGAATAATTATAAATGGATGGAAATATGATAAAGAGGGAAATATGTGATTTAGTGTAGACTTACTATGATCGATTCTCTCTCTTTCACTTCCTTGTGGATGTTCCTTTTATACTTTTTCTCGTTGCGGTTGGGTGGTTGGTTGTAACTTCTTCCATTTGTATTTCATAAATCTTGGCAATATACTTGTTTAACCATTCTTCAATATAATCCCTTAACGAAGCAACGATCACTTCTTGTTTTACTTTGATATTAAAAAATTCGCCATCAATTTATCTATAGTCGATAGATAAATTTTGCAACGTATTTTCAATATCTGCATTTTTATTAGTATATTAAAAAATGTAGCTATCAATGCCATCATATGTGAACTCAACTATGCTATCAATTTTTTCAGCCGATACTTTATTTAAACCTTCAATTTGTTCTTCAAACTGTTTTCGGTTCATGAGCATTGAACTTGATATTAGCTTAGGGTCCAAAACTTCGATGGTGGTACCAGTAATAGTGTTGGCACAGGGGAAGACCCAGGGTTCAACGCTCAACAACACACCAACAAAACCCTAACTATCGACCCTTTCGACAACACTTGCGAAGCAAATGAAATCTCACCCGAGGTAGAGGTAGGGGGATTGTAGGACTCAAGTGTCTACAACCTAGATGGGAGACAGATATGTGATCACAATACTTAACAAAGAACTTAGAAATTAACATTCATTAGTCTTTGACCCTTATTCACATCGCAGGTAAAAATACTAATTACAGAACAACACAGTATTCATAAAGGTCTAAGCACATCTAACCATTCAACACATAACATCAAAATAGATCTAAACTTCATTCATATTATTATACACTAAGACACTACATCATATGCATCTAACGTACATAAAGATTACAATACTAAGAATAAATCACATCAATAACATATCAAACACATTGCACAAAGCAACCACAACACAAGATATACGTGGTTCACCCCCAGCGTGGGGCTACGCCACCAACTCTTCTCCTTTTTTATTAACTTCTTCCAATCTTCTTACATGCACAGAGCCACAAAGATAACTCTGCGTAGGAAAAGAGATCTGTGCGCACCTCACCATATCCTCCTTCTCTGAGTTAGGTCCAAGCACCAATTCCTTACATAGTCTGTGCACAAAGCACTTACCAAACACTTTCACTTAGCTTTGCAAGCCTTAACACATCTTCTTGCACATAGCTAATATTAGCACTAATCCATAGACTTCTAGGTATACTTATTACATCACCTAGATACTTATTTATACATTACAAATGGGGCCTAAGAATGGGTAAACCCATGGACTGACATCTCATACCCGCTACATAAACCCTAAACCCAAAATCCCTCAAAAGGGGGAGAGATCCCGCGATCTCCACTTCACCCTGGAGCTCCATCTTTGACTAGCCTGTTGAAGTCCCAAAAATGGTCAAACATGACCAAGGTTCTCCAAAACTTGGTCGAGGGCCAACATGCCCCCAACACTCACCTGTGACTCATCCCAAGTCACTTTTATTTGGGGAATTTTGCTTCGATGACCTTGATCTTGGCTCGAGCTGCCTCAACTTGTTGTTTCACCAACGCCTCCTGCTCGGAGAAATCCTGAATGAATTTCTCAGTGAGATGTCCTTCCAAGCGACGTTCCACTATGGTGACCACTTGTTCCAGTTGTGCACCTTGTCCCTCGATCTCCTCAAAAAGTGTGCAGAGTTCATCTTGTACTGGCTGGATTCTCTGGGTCACTTCCATGACTCTACTCTAGATGGCATGGACCTATTGTTGAACTATGCATTGTTCCTGTGACCTTTTCATCTTCTCGACCAACGAAAGCAGTTTCAGTTGTGCTTGCACTATCGATGCTTGTTGCTTCACCTCCTAGAGTTGTTATTCTAATGTCCTTAGTTCTGGGTCCTCTGCAAGGTGCTCATAGCTCTGCACACTTCGATTACTTAGTTGCTTGCATTCTAAGGCCAATGCCTTGATTCTTTCAACTGCACTCCTGGAAGTTTCTTCCCTTTGATCTCGCACTTCCTGTGGAGTGCTCGATATTGCTTGTAATTCTAGTTATGCTACTCTTTCTTGGAGTTGTTGAATGGATTCAACGAGCTTCTCCACTTGTCTCTCCATTGTCCCTTCTTCCATCTATGCCAGGCCCGACATAGAGTGAATTACTCTAGTGACTGCTTCTTTAACTCCCATTTGCTCCACGAGCAACTGTTCTTTTTCTTTCTAGATCTGCTCTTTGTCCTCTTCAAACTTCACTCGGAGGTCATATTTCTCTTACTGCGCAACCTAATGTTTCTCTAGGGATTCCTCCTTTGCTTGCTTCAGAGACTCTATGGCCTATTTTTTTCTTCTTGTACACGACGAAGGGAAGCCTCTGTCGCATCTGCTAATCTGCATAGTTGGGTAGGCTCATCTCCCAGTTATATACCTTCTGATGACGATGGAAAAGTAAACACTGCATGGTTTGAATAGAGGGCTGGTTGTACCCCTTTCAACTCTGCTTCGATCCGATTATACATTGTCTCCTGTTTATCTTCATTTCGCTGCAAAAATATCTTCTGAAGTATCTGCTACAGCGGTGATGATGAGGTTGATATCATCCACCATGACCACATTCTGTAACTGGGGCTTATTGACTCATGACTTCTTCCATGCTGAGGGTTTCTTTGGAGAAACCTTTATTTTCTTTGACGCCTCAACCTCTGTAAGGGGATCTTTAGGGGGTGTCACTTTGCCCTCTTCCCATTTGTCTTCTTCCTTATTCTCTTCTTGGTTCACTTCATCTCCTCCTACTCCTCCAAGTGAATCAGGTGTAGTTTCCTCTGATGCGCTCTTCATTTCCTACACTTCTTCCTTATTCTTCTTCTTCTTGTTCCTGGGTCCATCATAGTCTTCCTGGGTGACTACAGTGTTGGAAATATTTTCATTGATTTCAACAATCGAAGTGATGATCTACAATGATGAAGTATATCAGATGAGATTGTCATTGATGTCAACATGTATATCAATCAACAAAAGATGTCAAACAGTGTGCAAAGATCGAAAGAGAGAACAGGGGAAGCGAATAATCGAAAGATCAAAGCTCATAAGGAATACCACATTGCACAAAGAGGAAATATGCGACAATTATTGATCACAATAGAATTGACAATGATTCAATGATCGATCTTAGAAGGAAGAGAGAATTTCACAGTATATCAGGTTGCAGAAGAAATTCGTGATTATTGTTGATCACGATAGGATCAACAATGTTCGTATGATAAAATATCAGGAGGGTTAGAAAACATGAATGAAGATCAAATCTCAGAAGGAAGAATATATTTTCATAAGTATGGATCAGTGGAAAGAATGAACAGTTGATCAATGCACAAAAAAGGTGATAAGACACAATAGTCATCTGATTAAAGAATTGATGACCCTAATTGTCTCATGTAATGAGATTTATCCCACATTAGAAGTGAAAATAAACACATACATTTTTATATACATGACTCTCTCCATATATTATCGATGCGTAGTGAAAAGGTATGGTGGAGGCTCTAGGTGTTTGGACTTTATGAGAATCTCACTAGCCTAGGGCCTGGGACGACATGTCAGGCCCCCTACCTTTTGGTCAAAGTTACAATAACTGTTGATATTATGATGAATGAACTTGATCGTTATATCAGGGATAAGTTGCATAGTGGTTAGCTGAGAGTTCCTTCAAAACTCGAGAATTAGATGATATTCTCAAGAGATCTTAGCCGTCGGTTGAAAGGAGAACATGTGGCACTGGATCAATGAATTAAGGTATTCATGATTACGGAGAAACAATGATGAGAGTTTCTCGAAATCATGAAACGTGAAAATGAGAAACACTCAGCCCTAGGTCATAACCTGAGGTCACATGTACAACAGGCTATGGAAGAGGAGCTAGCACCTTTAGTTGGGATTTCTCCATTTCAGAGATCGGGAGGTTGGACATAACATACAACAAACAAACCCGAAGGCCAAAGCCACGAAGTCAAGGAAGAAAGACACGTTGAGAGACCACGTCAACAGAGCATGTCATCTAGGACACGTGGCACCATCACATAGTGACAAGTGTCAAAGTAAAATTTGCATTTTAGGCACATGTATATTGTGAATTTGAATGACATGTGGCAGTTTCTCGGCACATGCCAAGTCATCATGTGATTTCAACAGGTTTACATCACGTCAGGAGTTTTTTCTTCGAGTGTTTTACATAGAAAGAAAATACTGTAATATCTCGAAGTCCCGAACGTCGAAATTCTTAAATGGACATGTGTCAATAGATTGATAGCTTCAAAGATTTGACATGTTGGAAGTCACGAAAACCCGAAGGGAAAAGTGACGAAATTATGAAAGCCATCCATCTCAACACATGATTAAGTCATAGCCACCAGATTTAGCAGTGAAAGGATGAGTGTCAGGTATAAACTTGACCATTGATCTGTCTCCGTGAAATAAACGTGAACCATCTGATTGTTTCGACGATATCATAATCGGGAGATTTGAAATGTTGGATGTCAGGAAATCCTGATGGGAAAAACGTCGAAACTCTGTCAGCCATTCATCCGATCAGAGATCGAATTGTGACCATTGATTTGGTAAAGTGTCTAGACACTTGTTCTACTTAACATATGGTTTCCGCCTATGGTCATATGGTAAAGAGACATGAAAGGGAAGATTGTAATACATCGCTTATATTAATAAACCTGTGGTTCTATGACGCTGGTCATATTATATAAGAGTTTTAGTATACATCGCTATAGTTGGTAAAACCCGTGGTCCTGTGATGCACGGTTATATGAAATGGTTTGAAGGAAGCGCCTCCATAAAATCTGGTCTCTGTGAATATAACAAAGATTTAGGATCGACCATAAAGGATTAAATTGATCCATGACTGTGATCAATTTATGAAGAACCTTCACAATAAAATAAATAAACAATAATTAATATTGATTAATCAAAGAGGCTCGATGGTTGAAGAATAAACCGATACACAACCATGATTAAAAGAGAGTTAAATCATGAAAACATGAATAAAGAATAAAAACAAAAATGATATTAATTAAAGTTTAGATTATCATTTTAAATGAAAAGGTACAATGGTTCAAATAAAGGGACACGATGTTTTATATTTCACACCAGTTTCAAGATTATATAAATGAGAAAAAGTGGTGAGAAGAAAGTGTCTCTGCACTTCAGAAAAGAAGATCAAAAGCCAAAGCAGATTCCAAGAAGATATCGGAGGAAAGAAAATGTGAATTACATAGAAGATGAAATGCAGTGATGAGTGTCTTATGATATATCTATGATCATAATATCAAATTGATTCTATAATGGGTCACTACTATTGGAGTTGAATAAACTCTATTTGGATAGACTGGGTTCTATCAGCAAGCTGGGTATTGCACCAAGCTGGGTCTTAGATAAGAGTTGGTACTCTTCGAGGAGTTGGTGATTCTCACTTCACTTGGTGCTGAAACATTTAGTTGGTGCTAAAAGAAAATCCTCTTTCACATATATTCATATTACTATGTTCACATTTATTATAAAAAAGCTTATACAAATATCTCATGTCTTTGTGTTCATTGTAATTATGATGTGATGGTTCTTAATCTATTCAATTATGTTTTAAATGGTAAATTGTAAAAAGAAATTGTTAAATTAGTACACACAGTAATTCATCCCTCCCGCTCTTAGTGTGTGTGATGTGTTCTTCAATTGGTATCAAAGCGAAGGTTCCTTCAAACACAGTTTAAACACTAGAAGGTAGATCCTGAAGAAATGGGTGGACACATGGCTCTCTTTGAAATTGAAGCTCCTTTATTTGATGGAACAAATTATTCCTCATGGAGAGAAAATATAAAACAATTTTTGAAGTCAAAAGGATCTGAGGTTTGTAATTCAGTAGTAAGAAAGCCCCGGGACTTAACTACATCAAAGAATCTATCCAAAATTACAATCCAAAGAAGAGCAAGGAAGAACAATGAAGTGGCATTGAAGATTCTTCTCAATGGATTGTCAGATACAGTCAAGACAAGAATAGGACTATGCAAATCTGCCAAGGACTTATGGATGAAGTTATAAAATATGTATCAAATAAAACATGAAGACACAAAAGACATTCCTATCAAGGATGAAGATGAAGACTTGACCATCAATAAAGTTAAGGACTCTCTGCAATATTTCAATTGCAATAGCAGTGATATTGAATCCTCCTCTACAAGTAAAGAAGAAGACTCAGATACTATAACAGAATGTCCTGTTAGCATTTATACCATGGAAGAAGAAGAAGAAAAACTTCCAAAGGCCAAAGAAAAGGTTGATTGGAGTCTCTCTGAATACCTTTATCACCATAATGAATCAAACTATAGCTATCTTCATGACTACACTCAAGAATACCTTGAAAAGAGTCAAAAACATGTCTTGAAAATAAATCAAATGCTCAAGGACAGTGATAAAATAATATATGAACAGGATAATCATTTATAAGATAAAGAAGAGGAGATCGAGAAGCTGAAGAAAGAAGTTAGTAAAGTAAAATAAAAGGAAAAGGAAAATGATGAGCTTGGCAATCAGAAGAATATCTTGGAAATAAAAGAAAATCTCAAATACAATAAAGAAATCACACCTAAGCAAAAGATTCAGTTAGAAAACAAAGAATATGAGATCAAAAGATTGAAAACAAAAGATGTTGATCTAACAAAAGAAAATGAAGAGAAAATCAACAAACTGAAAAACGAAATCAGTCAAGCAAAAGAAGAAAAGAAGGAAGATGATGTCTCAAGGAAAAACATTGCAGATCTAAAGGAACTAAGGGAAAACTATGTCAATCTTAAAATCAAACTTGAAGAAGCCAAACAGAGAGAATATGTAGTAAGGAATTAGTTGGACAAAAAGGAAGAATCTTGTCATGAGTTGGAAGCAAAAGTTGTGAATCTTAGAAAGAAGGTTGAGAAGTCAGACACCCAAAACAAGTTCTTGAACAACTCCATGACCCTAGATGAGATCTTGGATAGTCAGAAATATGACAAATCCGGTCGTGGATACAATAAGGAAGAGATCAATACTCCTAAGAAATCTGATGCAGGTCCTTCATTTGTAAAAGGTGAAAACAAGTCTGACACAAGTAATTCAATTTTAAAGGATGAAAACAGGTCTGACACAAGTCCTTCATTTGCAAAAGATGAAGACAGGTCTAACAAAGCTCCTTCAAATGAAAAAAGTGAAAGTAGGCATGACTCAAGTTCTTCACATTCAAGAAATAAAAGAAACACTACAAAATTTATAAGATCAAATCATGGAAGAAATCTAGAATCTATTCATATACCTCAAAGCAAGTTCAGAAGAGAGACACCTTCATGGATGAATCAAATAAGGTATGAGAGTGTCTTTAATGTTTTTTTTTTCTTGTACTGTATATGGTCATAAATCCTTGGATTGTAGGCATCATGGAAGAAAACAGGTTGGTAAGTTCAACAACAGTATAAGATGTTGGAACTGCAATCACGTTGGACATATTGTTGCACAATGTTACACTATGAGATGTTATAGTTGTGGTGGATATGGAAAAAAAGCCTATAACTGTTGGAACTCAAGAAGACAGTCAATAAGAAATGCTTCACACAATATGAAAACAAGAGTAAACAAGAATATATGGAAAAGAAAATCCAAACTACCAAATAAGAAAGATGAGGAAAATATTGCTCCTAAAATTGATGAAGTTAATAATAGGAGTTTGGAGGATGAAACTTCTAATAAGGAATATTCTCAAAATAATAATAAAGAATCTTATGGTGCACATAATAATGATGTTGATGATGAATCTCCAACGGTAAAACAACAAGAAGAATTGAGTGATGATTATGTCAGAAATATTTCAATCCTATTTTAAATGGTACACTGAAACTCCTTCTAAAAGAAGAAAAAAAAAAAAGTGATCTCTGTCCAAGAAAGTTCCAAAGACTTTTCTTAATAAAGAAAATTATCTGATGGATATTCCATAAATTAGTATTGATATTGGAGGGAAGTTGTAAGCACATCAATACTCATATTGAATAGAGGTTAGATTAGGATTAATAGTAGTAAAACTCCTTGTGAACCCTATTTTGGAAGAGCTCATTTGGTAAAATAATTCAAGGTCTTTGGAAGTAAAGGGTTACATCAAAAGGCGTGATGAGAATTTTGAAAATGTGATGCTAGATCTGATGAAGGTATTCTTCTTGGATATGATTCTACCAAGAAAGAATACAGATGCTATAATCTTAGGATACAAGAAAGAATACATATGCTACTAAGAAAGAATACAGATCCTAAGATTGTTGAGAGTACATATGTCAAGGTGGATGATATAAAAACAAATTGCTATCCTAATTAGGGATCGATGAGAATTGATGGACATAATCAAGGGTTGTTTGAATAATATGACCTACAATTATGTTTTGTTTAGTAGGACAACGACATCTGCAAAAGCAAAATTTTGATGTACAAAATGAGGTATATGACATCCTATAGAAATAATAAGAGGAGAAACCCTAGCAGAAAAAGATACCCTTTTAGAAACAAAGGGGGAGAACAGTCAGTAAAAAATAAAGGGAAGTTCTGGTTAGAAAATAAGAAAGTAAATGGATTAAGTTTTGAAAAGACTCGATCACTAAAAAAATGTGTATCAAGAAGACTACTCAGATGAAAACACAAAAAATCCCAATCAATTGAGATAAGAAGTTAGTAAATCAACAGGGGATGAAACCTTGTCAGGAAGAGCTACATTTTCAAAAACAAAGGGGGAGAGTAATCAGAAGTAGAGAGAGATAATATTGATAGGGGGAGTCATTAATTTATTACTGGAAGAACATGTCTGTAGGAAGAGTCACCCAAGTTCAGTCTGGTTAGTAACATACATGAGTTACCAGTGGTCAGAGAAGTAATTATACTGACATATCATAGGATATTAAACCCTTTGCCATTGATGTCAAAGGGGGAGAGAAGCTTCATAAAAGAAAAACTTCATAAGAGGAAAGCATCATCACAGGGGGATTTTTTATATATGAAGTTAGTGTGTTGACCTCAATGACAATGGGGGAGATTGTTGGAAATATTTTCATTAATGTCAATAGTCGAAGTGATGATTTGTAATGATGAAGTATATCATATGAGATTGTCATTGATGTCAACATGTATATCAGTCAACAAAAGATGTCAAACAATGTGCAGAGATTGAAAGAGAAAACAAGGGAAGAAAATACTCAAAAGATCAAAGCTTAGAAGGAATAAGACATTGCACAGATAGGAAATCTGTGACTATTTTTGATCACGATAGGATCGACAATGATTCAATGATCGAGATTAGAAAGAAGAGTGAATTGCATAATATATCTGGTTACAGAAGAAATTTGTGATTATTGTTGATCACGATAGGATCAACAATGTTCCTATGATAAAAGCTCAAGAGGGTTAGCAAATGCGGATGAAGATCAAATCTCAGAAGAAAGAAACACTTTTTAGAAGTATGGATCAATGGAAAGACTGAATAGCTGATCAATGCACAGAAAAGGCGATAAGCCATAGCAGCCATCCGATCAAAGAATTGACGACCCTAATTGTCTCATTTAATGAGATTTATCCCACATTGGAAGTGTGAATAAACACATACAATTTTATATACACAAAACTCTTCATAGCTTATCGATGCGTAGTGTAAAGGTATGGTGGGGGATCTAGGTGTTTGGACTCAATGAGAAGCTCACCAGCCTGGAGCCCGGGATGACTTGTCAGGCCCCCTACCTTTTGGTCAAAGTTACAATAACTGTTGATATTATGACGAATGAACTTGACTGTTAGATCAAAGAGAATTTGCACGACAGTTAGCTGAGAGTTCCTATGGAACTCGAGAATCAGATGATCTAGAGTGTCGAGGAGTCAAGGATCCTGAACTCGTGAAGTTCAAAATTCTGAAGATATCCTAGCCGTCGGTTGAAAGGAGAACACGTGGCATTGGATCAATGAATTCGGGGATTCATGATTATGGAGAAACAACGATGCGAGTTGTTCGAAATCCCAAAACACGAAAATGTGAAACACTCAGCCCTGGGTGATAACCCAAGGTTACATGTAAAATGGGTTGTGGAAGAAGAGCTAGCACCTTTAGTCGGGATTTTTCCATTTCATAGATCAGGAGGTTGGACATAACATACAACAAACAAACCCAAAGGCTGAAGCCCCGAAGTCGAGGAAGAAAGACATGTTGAGAGACCACGTCAACAAAGCACGTCATCTAGGAGACGTGGCACAGCCAGATAGTGACAAGTGTCAAAGTAAAATTATCATTTTAGCCATGTGTATATTGTGAATTTGAATGACACATGGCAGCTTCTTGGCACATGCCAATTCATCATGTGACATCAACAAGTTTACATCACTTCGAAAGTTTTTACTTTGGGAGTCTTACATAGCAAGAAAATACTATAATATATCAAAGTCCTGGATGTGGAAATTTTGAAATGGACACACATCAATAGGTTGATAGTTCAGAGATTTGACATGCTGGAAGTCACAAAAACCCGAAGGGAAAAGTGATGAAATTATGACAACCATCCATCTCAACGCATGATTAAGTCATAGCCATCGGATTTAGTAGTGAAAGGATGAGAGTAAGGTTTAAAATTGACCATTGATCTGTATCCACGAAATAAACATGAACCGTCTGATTGTTTCAGCGATATCATAATCAGGAGATTTAAAATGTTGGATGTCACAAAGACCCAATGGGAAAAACGTCGAAACTCCATCAGACGTTCATCCCATCAGAGATTGAATCATGACCATTGATTTGGTAAAGCGTTTAGATACTTGTTCTACTTAACATATGGTTTTCGTTGATGGTCATATGGCAAAGAGACATGAAAGGGAACATTGTAATACATCGCTTATATTAATAAACCTATGGTTCTATGTCATTGGTCATATTATATAAGCATTTTATTATACACTGCTATAGTTGGTAAAACCCATGGTCCTGTGACGCATGGTTATATGAAATGGTTTGAAGGAAGCACCTCCACAGAATCTGTTCTTTGTGAATATAACAGAGATTCAGGATCGACCATAAAGGATTAAATTGATCCATGACTGTGATCAATTTATGAATAACCTTCACGATAAAATAAATAAACAATAATTAATATTGATTAATCAAAGAGGCACGATGGTTGAAGAATAAACCGATACATAGTCATGATTAAAAGAGAGTTAAATCATGAAAACACGAATAAAGAATAAAAAGAAAAATGATATTAATTAAAGTTTAGATTATCATTTTAAATGAAAAGGTACAATGGTTCAAATAAAGGGACACGATGTTTTAAATTTCACACCAGTTTGAAGATTATATAAACGAGAAAAAGTGGTGAGAAGAAAGTGTCTTTACTCTTTGGAATAGAAGATCAAAAGCCGAAGCAGATTCTAAGAAGATATCAGAGGAAAGAAAATGTGAATTATAGAGAAGATGAAATGCAGTGATGAGTGTCTTATGATATACCTCTGATCATAAGATCAAATTGATTCTATAATGGATCACTACTACTGGAGTTGAATAAACTATAGTTAGATAGACTGGGTTATATCAACAAGATGGGTCTTGCAGCAAGCCAGGTCTTGCGCCAAGCTAGGTCTTGGCTGAGAGTTGGTGCTCTCCGAGGAGTTGGTGCTTCTCACTTTAGTTGGTGATGAAACATTTAGTTGGTGCTAAAAGAAAATCCTCTTTCACATATATTCATATGACTATGTTCATATTTATTATACAAAAGCTTATACAAACATTTGGTGTCTTTGTGTTCATTGTAATTATGATGTGATGGTTCTTAATCTGTTCAATTATGTTTTACTGGTAACTTGTGAAAATAAATTATTAAAATAGTACACACACTAATTCACCCCCCCGTCTTAGTGTGGGTGATGTGTTCCTCATACAAGACTTCCAATGAGGCCAGGGTCAGAGAGTTTTGTCTGTTCGACTGGTACAAGGAATTCTACAGGACATTCCTTGGTTATTTCCTTTGTATCTTCCTTGGTGAGTTTGTAATAGGATTGGAGCTCTTCCTTGTGTTCGTCCCTGCGCAGTGATGTAAATGAAGTGCATGTCTGTGAAAAACTTCACTATTGGCCTAAAATTATGGAGTGTATTCAGTGTCATGCGAGGGAAGGATTCAATGGTTCTCTTCAGATTTAAGTAATAGCTGTGGAATGCTGCATTGGAATACCATTTATTCACCATGTCACTCGAATACCATAGGGTAGTGAACCTTGCAACCATTGGTTCGTACATCTCGACTTTAGGGAAGGTCACTCCCTGCGACATCTCCCAAGCGAAAAATGAAACGAGGATCAACAACCATATGAAGTGAAACTCGCAGCTCTGGTCTTGTTCTTCTTTGCAATCTTGCTTCAACTAGATAATGAGGTAGCTTGCCCAGTTCATATGCATCCCTTTAACACACTTTCCTGTGAGGTCGACGACGAACCCCATGACCTGCGTTGGTATATTATTCCTCATTAGCTTGCCTACTATCATATGACAAGCTAGGCACACTGAGCCATTTTGGATGGAGACTACCTTGTAGCCCCACTTCCCCTTCTTTACATCTCCATAGGTGTCCTTTATTTGCTGCGTCAGGGATCGATTTGCAGCCTTCCCTGGGTAAAAATTCTAAGGGTCTGGTCCTTGCATGCTAAATCTACTGATTCGGTGGATCAACGCTGGATCTAAATTGATGCACCTATCCAACCACAAGTAACCTCCATGGTAGCGCGAAAAGAGGAGTTTAATGCACACTTTAACCTCCTGATGTCTGTCGAAGTGTGGTATATTCATCACATTAAGGATTGTTGATCTCGCGATGTCCATAGTCCATGGTTGGGGGACTATCCTTGACTTCTTCCCCATTGTCTTTGTCAAGTACTTATGTGGTGCGAGTATTCCAGAATTCTTGTGGTCTCCTAAGTTGAAGTCACTGATCTTGAGCCTCAGAATTTGTCCCAACTGCGGTCCAACTGCATGTATCCCCTTCGTATAGTAAAAATATCTTGGGACACTGTCACGACTAACCACACCATCCAGAAGAAGGATATAGTAAGGAAAGACCAATGGAATGAGCTTCGCATTCGCCAGGTCATTGCAATGCTTACTTCTTTTCTCTATTGCAGTTCGGGATGGCCCAGAT
Source organism: Picea glauca (assembly GCA_000966675.3). Classification (NCBI taxonomy): domain Eukaryota; kingdom Viridiplantae; phylum Streptophyta; class Pinopsida; order Pinales; family Pinaceae; genus Picea; species Picea glauca. The sequence continues at coordinate 307,092 of JZKD02S1580574.1, read as the reverse complement.
CGACGTGCAGTCGACAAGGATTCTTGCAATCTTCTCATCGACGAGGCCTGTACTCCTGCATACATGACCTTTTCAACCATGAGGTATATTAGGGTATCCTCCAAAAACTTTTATACTGTGCTACATTCCCATGCCATACACGCTTGAGATCAGATATCTCAGGTAGGTGGACAAACACTCAAGGTAAGTAAATTGGGTGGTAAGGTCTCAATAAGCACAGAGAGATAAAAATCAGTTCTCTATGGGCTCAGATAACCATAATTTGCAAAAGTGTCCTCGGTAATACATTCGACGGATTAAGTAGACAATGTCGTAAGGGACTCCTTCAACAGGAAGGAATGCCTCAATCGATACGATTCCATCCATTATGGCACGGTACCAACGGTCCAATGGCGATCTTTCCGGAAATAATTGTGTTTATATCCATTCTAGAGAATAATTCTAATGGTCAGGATGCCTCCAACATTCATATTTCTTTGGCGTGGCGAAGTGCCAGTCTACTCTGTTCTACTATTCATGCAAGGTTCAAGTTCTTCAAGCCTTCCTTTTGCGAAGTTCTCTCTGGAACCTCCTATAATTTTTCTAGCTTTTCTTTTTTCTTACTGAGCTTTCGTGCTTTCTTTCCTGTGATCTGCGTCTCTGGATTCCTCTTTCCATTCTTGTTATTATCTTCTCTTATCATAGTAACTTCGCACTGTTGAGGGTCATTCACAAGGTTCGAGGGTAATACTTCTTCTCTTACTATTTATGGAGTAGGTGCTCTACTCTCCTACATGGATAGGTTCTTTAAGCCTTCTTGCATTCTTTCAACTTCGACAGCCAGGTATCTGGCCCTCAATTGCTTTGACTTGTCCTCTTGTTCTTTTATTAAGTGTGCTATTCTGCTAGCCATGAAATCCCTTAATTATTTCTTTTTATGTTCTATAGCTTCCTCTTCTTCTTTCCTTCGAATCTGATCTCTCTCAATCCAAGTCCTTCCTAACAAAAGGGCAAAAGGAGCATTTTTCTCAACAAACTTAATGAGCTCGAATTCTTCTTTTGTCAATGTTCCATGAGCACTCATAGGTACATGAGTAAGTCTTCCACATAGGGTTATCATATTTCCTTTAAAAAATCCTATTCCTCCCAATGAAGGAATCACAACAGGCTTTCCCAAAATTTCCCAAGTACTTTCTGTCATAATGTTCACCTGTGTTTCTGCAACCATTACACAGTCTATGTTGAAGTCTCCTATTCTTATCTGTATGCACTGCTTCTCTTTTAATATCTCTGGTAAACTGATGTCTATATGATCATTCAGTGTCTCTTTCATCTGCAATAATATAGCCTCTGATTCTTTCTAGTTCTTTAGCATATTCTTAGTCTCTTGACCTTCCTCATGGTTTTCTTGTCTCATGTTCATGTTTTTAACTTTAGCAATCATTCTAGGGAAATCCAAAACTTCATGTCCAGTATAGTTACAAAAAAGGAAAATGGGACCTCTACCAGGGAATTCCTTAGAAACATGTCTCGGTCTTCTACAATTATAACAAATAATCAATCCTCTCTTTCTCTTAAACGATCCCCAACCTTTTGTGTACTGCGCATTGGGATCACAATGATGGACCTGCAAAAAATTCTTTCTAGGATCATGCATCCACTTGTTAGTAAAAAAATTCTTTCTATGCATAGGAATAACATATCTTTCATTATTTCTATCAGGTCTATTCATATCACATCTTCTTTCTTCTAGTTGTGCCCTAGTTTTCAGACTAGGATGAAATCTATCAAACATACCTAGATCCATTCTTTCGAAACAAAAATTTCCACTTATCTTACCTTTATCAAAGCACAAAGATTTAATATCTTATCTCTTTTCTTCAGATAAAACTTCTCTTCTTAGCAAAAAGCTTCACAAGTCAGTTAGAGTACTGTGCACTAGAGCAACAGATCTATGCACAGACCTTTCTCTTTTCTTCAGTTCCCAGCAATCATAGTTTCAGGTCCTGGCAATGGAACCATTTGTTGGCACAGGTGCAGACCCAGGGATCAAGGCTCAACAACGCACCAACAAAACCCTAACTACCGGCCCTTTCGGCAACACCTGCGAAGAAGATGAAGTCTCACCCGAGGTAGAGGCAGGGAGGTTGTAGGAATCAAGTATCTACATCTTAGATAGGAAAAAGATCTATGATCACAATACTTAATAGAGAATTTAGAAATTAACATTCATTAGTCTTTGACCCTTATTAAAATCTTAGTTAAAAACCCTAATTATAGAAAAAACACATTATTCATCAAGTTCTAACCACATCTAACCATTTAGCACATAACATCAAAATAAATCTAACCTTCATTCAAATTATTAAGCACTAAGCTACTACATCAGATGAATCTAACGTACATAAATATTACAACACTAAAAATAAATAACATATCAAAAAAATCGCATAAAGAAACCACAACACGAGATATATGTGGTTCACCCCCAGTGTCGGGCTACATCCGCCAACTCTTCTCCTCTTTTATTAGCTTCTTCCAATCTTCTTACCTGCACAAAGCCATAAAGCTAACTCTGCATAGAACAAGATATTTGCGCGCACCTCACCAGATTCTCCTTCCCCAAGTTAGGTCCAAGCACCAAGCCCTTACACAGTCTATGCACAAAGCACTTACAAAACACTTGCACTTAGCTCTGCAAGCCTTAACACATCTTCTTACACATGGATAATATTATCACTAAGCCATCGACTTCTAGGTCTACTTCTTACATTGCCTAGATACTTATTTATACATTATAAATGGGTCCTAAGCATGGGTAAACCCATGGGCCGACATCCCATACCTACGACATAAACCCTAAACCCAAAAATCCCACAAAAGGGGGTGAGATCCCGCAATCTTCGCTTCGCCCGGGTGCTTCGTCTTCGACTAGCCTGTTGAAGTCCCAAAAATGGTCAAACATGACCAAGATTCTCCAAAACTTGGTCGAGGGCCAAAAAATATCAAAGCCAACAATATTTAAATTTACGTCCATCCTTTATCGTGAAAAATCATTTAATTGACTCAATAATCCCTTTAATGTATTAAATTTTTTGATCCAACATGCCTTTAATTGATTCACACAGATCTAAGAGGGAAAATCTTCTTGTTTTCTTCTTTGGTCTTTCATCACCGATACCTTTTCTATGAACATTGCAACTCCATATATGCAAAATCCTTCATCATTCTTTGAATATGCATTCAAATATTCTTTAGTATTCTGGATTTTTAGGCCAAGAGAGGCAAAGCGTTTTTCCAAGTCGCATAATTCCGAGAAGAAATGTCGAGTGGAAACAATCAAACTTGAAATTCCTTTAACTCTTGAACTTGACTCTATAATTTATTGAATACTTATGTCATGTCGAATCATGGAAAACAGGGGGGGCGAAATAAGTGGAGGCATGAGGGTTGCTTCCAATTCCTTGACTCTTTCTTTTAGTCGAACATTTTCTTCTTCATATTATCTATTGAAAATTCCAATGTGTCCCCTGTGACCTTGTGCATTTAAGACAATTTTGATGGAAACATGTTTTGGGTGTAAATGGTAGACCGTTATTTTCCCCTCTTACTCTTTAAGGTCCTTTCAAAAATCATTTTCTTTGAATCCTTGTCAAATGAGGCATTCTATATAAAAAAGGTTTCTTCATCAAACAAGATTTCATCCTGGACAACAATTTTAGAAACATGTTGTACATTTTCATGAGCATGTTCCTCTTTGTCTGGGGAGCGGATATTTTCGATATCAATATCCAGGTCCATATCATCCAACAATATATAATTTGTAGGTTCTTCTCATTCTCCTCCCCCTTGCTGAGAATTGGTTCATTTCCTTTTAACTTTTAGCTTATGGGGGTTTTCTAAATTTCCTTGAGGAGGGTTTGTCTCTTCATCATCTCCTGAATTATTACTTATGTATTTTATTTGTTGGGTCACTCGAGGCTGATGGTTTACCTTAGGTAAAATGTTTCTATGAGAAATGGCAAGTGATTGAGCATTCTTTTCACTGGAGGGTTTGCCTCTCTCTTTGTGATGTTTTGTGTTGCTTACAATGGTCTCTATATCGCCGACATTTATATCAATTTCTTGAACATGAGGTTCGTGAATATCACCCTCTTATTCTCCAAATATAAGTGCATTGATAAGTACAGGGTTGATCCCAACAGATATTATGTGGTTATAAAAAAGGTGATCAGGGTCAAACCATTTTATATCTTCTGCAAATCTCATGGTAAATTGGTCAAAATAGGAATCATATTCATCAATCTTGGAAATTCCTCTTAAAATAATTTAGACAACCTTCCAAGGTAGAGGGACAAACTTCTTTTTCATTTTTTCATAAAAAGTATGAAACCATAATTTGTACTTTCTCACCACTTCTATGATAAACAATAGTTTTTTTCGTGAGAAAAAAACATCTTGATGTTGTTATAATCATCCATTTTTTCGAAAACTCCCTTTCCATTCAAAAAAGTCAATTATTCCAAAGAAATCCTGGAAGTATCATCTCCAAAGAGATATTTCTTGAACTTAGACATGAAATTATTATATACTTCATAAAAATAATGGCCAACCTTTTGTCTCCACAGAGCTAGATACAACATAGTTACAGGGTCCAGCTTTGAGTTTACCCTTTTGTCGATACTTAAACCTTCGAAAACATGACAACAAATGATAGAGAAAATTAAATAGGATGCCATATAGATTTTTTTTTTCAGTTTTAAAATTCATCAACTGCACATAAACCTCATTTGATATGATCTTCGCCTAGTCGAATATTACGTTCTCATGGACCATGAAATGCATGATGTATAATGCCAACTAAGGAATAGTTGTTGTAGAATCTTGACCAACAGCTCTAGTAAACAACCATGCAATTTATTTATAAAGGTCCTTCAAATAACTCACCTGAAACTTGGATATGTCTTATGGAATTGAGGCAGGATCTTGTAGATATTCTTACAAGAGTTCAATTCCATTTTTTTTCCCTTTAGGAAATTTCTAGCTTATTCTCCTTTGTAAACCAATTTTTGCTTTGGTAATTTTAATATTTAAAAAAAAACAAAGTCACTAATGAAATAAGGGAGCCTCTTTGCAATGGGATGGTTCTTTTATTCTGGATGATTTTTTCAATGCACCAGGTGATGGTATATTTACATTCAAAAACCTTTGGAACGCAACCACCGAGATCTATTTCTAATGTCCACACCTTATTGTTGTCTCTATCTAGTAATGTTGAATAGTACCAATAAGACCTAGACTAATGGTAATTTTGGCCTTCTCTGGAGAACAAGTTCAAATTATTCCCATAGAAATACTATTTTCTCATGACCATCTTCAAAAAGTTGGAAAATTTCTTTGTAATATCACTTATCACTGTAAAATGACCCTTAAGTTAGAATTCCTTGGTGAAAGCATTAATTTGAAATAAAAGTAATTTTCCTCGATATAAACATCATTAATTAAGGGCCTTTTTTGAAATGAATTTAGTAGTTGATTCCATGGAAATAGAATTTAATGTGACTCGAGAAACATGAAAGAAGAGGGCACATCATGGTGGGGACTCATAGTGGAAAATTTTGAAATGAAAATGCAAGTTTGTGAGTCCGTGAGTCCACAATGAATGAAATAACTAAGTATTGAGATCTTTTGGATGACTTGCGAGAGGTATAAAAGTAATCAAATGAAATTTCTCAATTCCATGAGTTTGCAAATCTGTGATGAAAAAAATAAACTAAGTTTGAATGAGATGAAAAAGAAAAAGGAAATAAAAAACAAGTCCACGAGTATGATGGAAATGGCTAAGTATGGTAAGCATGATAAAAAAAAAAAGAGGGGTGAAAGAGGTGTATGATACATGGACAATAAATTTTATGGGAGGGGGAAATTCATAAAAGGAAAATGAAAGGAAAGAAGGAAGGGAAAAAATATGGCATTCAACAACTGGGTCCAACTGTGGGATGATAACCCCCTACGTGTTCTCAAGGATCCAGAATCTCAAGACTAGATGTATTATTGGTTGGGAAATGGAGTCGAAATGGTGGGAATATACAAAAAATAAATAAAAAAATATGTACAAAGAGAAGAGAGAATCTTAAGAGAATAAATTTTTCAAGTGTTGCCCGTTGACAGGAAACATCAAAATATTTCCCTTCATATCTTTTAACATATATGAGTTGAAACAAATAATTTTATAAATAAGATAAGGCCCAATCCAAAGTTCTTCTAACTTCATATGCATTGACGAGTTCTCTTTTTACTTATTCTAGAGTAAAACCAATTCACCCTTTTGAAATTTCTTAATTGTTGCGCTTTTATCGAAATATTTTTTAACATTTTACTTCCTCTGCGATATTTTCTTCAAAGATTCATTTCTTTATTTCTCCAATTTCAATAATTGATTCAATCTCTTATGCAAAGGGGAAGTATTGTCTGTATCCTCAACATTTATTGCATAAGTCAAATCATTCAATTCAAGGCTGAGTGGAATTTTGGCATATTTTTTATAAACCAATACATAAGGGGAGATTCCAATGTTGTCTTTTGGTGTCATCCTTCTTTCCCAGAAAGCATCTATCAACTCCAAGTGCCAATTTTTTTATTTTTTTATTATCAATTGTCTTCTTCATGATCTAGATCAATGTTTTGTTTGTCGATTTAGCAAGTCCATTTCCTTGAGAATAATACTTTGATTATTGTCCCATAACAATACCATTCTCCCAAAAAAAGTCACTGAACTTTGATCCAATGAATATTGAGACATTGTCAGTGATGAAGTTTTCCGGTACCCCAAACCCAGACAAACAATTATGTTTGAGAAACTTTATCAATTCTTCAGAATCAACCCTTTTTAATGTAATTGCTTCTTGTCATTTTGTAAAATAATATGTGGCAGTGAGAATGTATGCATGTCCTTTTCTTTATTTTGTATTTATTGGCCCAATGACATCTATCCCCCATTGTGAAAACAATTGTTCTACAAGTATAGGTTGCAAAGGCATTGAAGACATCTTTATCTTTCTTGATAATTTTTTACAGGAAAGACATTTCCTCACCATTGCATATGAATCTTTAAAAATGGATGGCCAATAATACATAGTTCTTATTATTCTATGAGAAATAGTACTTGGTTCAAAATGTCCTCCACATATTCCTTCATGAAATTCCTTTACTATTTCTTGGTCCTTCATTTCATCTGCACACCTCAATAACATACCATCATAATTTCTTATGAACAATATTTTTGGAATTAATACATATTGGTTGTATTTCATTTTCAATGCTTTTATTTATTTGGGATTCATACTGATTGGGAAATGTCCATATCTTAGATAAAACATTATATCTTTGTACCATTCATAATTCATCATAAGTTTTCCTATTTAAATTGAGACCACTCCATTCAATGTATTACTATTTGAAATGAGCTTACATAATCACTGTGCCTTAACTTGTTTTAGAGGTTTGATCTTAGTATCATACTCTTGAATCTTGGCCAGCCAATTTTCCCACTTTCCCTCTCTCAATTGTTGGTTTAGGAGCATTTTTACTAGAGAAGATGCAACATATTATATAACATGGGAGGTCAAAATATAAGTCTGAAAATGTGCTACTTACTTAAAAGGAGAGAGTGTATTCTTCTCCAATTATGAATATTTTAGCTCATAATCATGAAGGCTTTTACTCATGAATCTTATTGGTAACTCTTCCCATTTAGAATTTCTTTGTGTAATAATTGAATCCATGACCCCTTCTGTAGCAAAAGAATATAAAATAAAATATCTTTTAAAATATGGTTTGATAATCACATGTGCTTTGGTGATTGCTCATTTAATATTGTTAAATGCATTCTCAGTATCTGAATTCCACTCAAATCTCTGGTATTTTTTCAAAAATAAATTATTCATCTTGAAAATACTTGCATAATCAGGGACAAATCTTCTCAAAAAATTAATCTTTCTGAAAAATGATTGCACCCCTTTCTTTGAAGATGGAGGATTTAATTCATTAATGGCTCTTATTCTTTCAGGTTCAATGTAAATTGCCTCTTTAATAACTATATTCCCCAACAAATTTCCTTCATATACAACAAATAAACATTTCTTAGGATTAAGATATATCCCATATAATATATAGGATTAGGATGGTAAAATCATCTTCATAATCAACCATAACTTTACTTCTCAAATATTTGAATGCATGGACCATAGCCCTTTGAAAAGTAGATCCAACATTATTTAAACCAAAGGTCATGCTAGCATAAGAATATTCCTGCCACGGTGTTATAAAATCATTCTCAGGCATGTCCTCCTCTACCGCCAATACTTGATTATACCTTGAAAACCCATCTAACATCATCATAGAAGTTGATCCAGTAAATTGTTGAAGAAAGAATTTCATGTTAGGCAAAGGATAGTTGTCTTCGATGCTTTCTTTATTCAAATATATAAAATCAACACACATATGAATTTATCCAGTTTTTTTCCTCACTACTATTGGATTTGAGATTCAATCTGAATGTCTAATGGGATATATAATTCTAGCATTTTTTAGTTTCTCCAGCTCCACTTTTACCAATGGCTTCAACTTGGGATTCATCATTCTAATTTTCTTCTTGAAAGGATTTTCCCCTTCTATCAATGGTATAATACGTTGGAATATAGATTTTACATATGCCTTCAATCAACATAACTCGATGGAAATACATCAAAATATTCTTTGAGTAAGGAAGCATATTGATCAATTTCTTCTATCGTACAATCAATCCCAAGATTTACATATTTTGGGGAATCCTCAATTCCAATATTTATTTTCTTTGTTTCTTGCACCTTTCGAGTTGATACTTCATCTTTGATATTATTTGCACTACAAGGAAAATACCCTCTAGTGGAGGTTTTTGCAGACGCCCCTATAAAAATAGCCAAAAAAACCGTTTATAGTGGATGATACTAGCGAAGGTGAGCAGACAGAGGATTTAGTGGATATTTTATGCCAGTGATTTTATAAGTACATAGCACACTAGTTCATTTTATACAACAGATGCATTAGTGCCCTCAAAACTAGCGCATTGTAGAAGGGTTATTTCAAATAAAGAAAAATATTATTGGGTGCTCTACGTAAATAATGACGCACCGGGAAATAATGATGCACTGTAATAGCGTTCTTTAAAAAATATCTGGTGTGTAACTTAACACTGGAAGCACTGGTGCGCTATTAGTAGAGAGCACCATTATATAGTTAAATAAAAAATATTTATGTATCAATGTAGGATTGTGTCAAAAAAATATTCCAGTGCACTCCATTGTATCATGCACACCAGTGCGCACCAATGCTCCAATATGGAGCACCATGTTAGGGTTAATTTCCAAATTTACGTGGTGCACTATGTAAAAATTGTCGCACTGGGGCATCTATTATTATACGCATTGTTTCATGCTTACAAAAAAAAATTGCACAATTGTATTTTTTTGAAAAATGTACCGTGATGTGCTATGTACTAGTAAACGCATCGGTGTGCACATGTGCACTGTTATAGGACTCTTTTTTTTAAAATATAATTGGTACCCTCAGTAAACATGTATGCCCCAGTGTGGATGGTCATTGGGCACATTGAAATAGGTTTTTATAAAAAAAAAATACTGAGGGTAAAAATCAGTTTTACCATTTTTAGTGATGTAGAGCTCAAAAGAACCGGTGCAACCTTTTCCTATCTAAAGCACCCTTCCATCGGTGCTTTCATTTCTTTCCTTCCTTTCGTTTGTTTCTTGGTGCGTGAATTTTAAATTTTTCCAAACGGTGGGCAAATTTAGTTTTTTTGAGTGCGTCACAACCATGCCTCACCGATGACAAAATGTCTAGGTAATGTCCTTGCTTCTTCATAACTTAAGTTTTCACTAGATTAAAATTTAAAATTGAGTGAAATTTTAAGTGTAAAAAAAATAAAAATTGTGCGGTGCGTTCGAAGATCTCGGCTCGCACCACCTATGGTGTGACCTGTAAATTTACAAGGCACACCACGTACATTGTTACCTTTATCGGCGATGTGTTGGTAAACATAAATGCACAGACATGTCTATTTAATGACACACCGAAGAAAATTATATAACTGGTAGGGTGGTGTGTCAAAGTACAAATAACGTATCGAGTTGTTAAAGTACATGGCACACCGCCCTTATCAGATATTTTTTTACGCAGTTTGTTGGTAAACATGCACACTGGGGCATTCACGTTTACCAAACACACCGCTGAGAAATGTAACATTGTGTTGCAGTGCAACTTGTAATTTTTTGGTGGCACCGTACGCAGTGCCATAGTAATGACTGGAATGCACCACAAAAAATTTTCGTACTAGGAAATTTGGAAAATTTTATATGACGGTGCATTGACGTTCGTTACATGCACCGGTGCATGTAGTGAATGTATACACACTATTTTTTTTCTAATTTCTAAATAATTGTTTACGTGCGTTAAGATTTTTTTTTTTTTTTTGGTTTAAGCGGTGCGTAGGATACATGTAACGTTGGGGCGTATGTGTTGTAGTGTAGCTCCCCAGTGCGGTACTCTTTTCCAATGCAATGCATAACATAGTAGAACATATTTTTTTCAGTGCGTTACTTTACATTGATGCACCGGTCACGGTGCTCACAATATATACGCACCACCGATGGTGCGTGACTTTTTTGGGTGCATTGATAATGCAATTAACTTATTTTTTGAATGAAGTTGTTTTTCCGTATATATATAGATAAATTTACCATTCAATTGATTTTTTTTTATGTTTTATGTATGAGTGAGGCTGATGTATTTCATATTTTAATCATGCAGAGAGGTGAGCAGAAAGAGAAGAAACAACAACAGGAGTAGAGGGTGGACCTGTACGATGTTGTACGAGAATGAGAGGCGAGGGAGAGGGAGAGGGATTTGTACCCTCACTCTATTAATTCAATTACTCATGTTCTATAAAAGAATGTAGGCCTCCTTAAGTACTATAAGGAGGATACATCCCTTAAGCGGAAGTTCGGGTTGTTGGTGCATCTAATTCGTCGATGGGATGTCCATCGACAAGATTTCTCTGTGGGTTTGGATCAGTGGTACCATCCCACTGAGGAGGTTGTTTACTTTATCACTGGGCTATCTAGTAGAGGGGGGGATTTTCCCCAATTCCTATATGTCCCAATAGGTGTTGCAACTGAGAGTTAGCTCATGTACTCTCAGCGATATATTGGGGTTGATGTACTATCCCCAACTGATTTTCAAGTGTCTAGTGGACAACTAAAAATCACCTCTTTCATTGCAGAAGAGGTTAGGTGCCTCCCATTGTTAGTGACTACTATATCCCACTTTACCAGTGATGGGTGATGCATTATCTTCCCTCTTTTGTATTATGTTATTTCGTTGGTATAGAGGCCATGGTGTATCATATGTTCTACCATTTTTTTGCGACCGTTTTGTATAGCGCTAGACAAATGTCGTGCTATGATATGTGGGAGGTCAAACTTCCTTTTTTCATCAGAGTTGTTTTTCTTATTTTTTAAGAGGTTTCTAGAGACGAGGTAGAATTTTGTCTCTCATCTTGCTAGGCCGAGGACTCATGTGCAGATGCGCATGTAGGGGGAGATGATTCCCAAGAGGGGCCAACCGAAGTTTCCATCTAGGATTTCCCTAGATGCACTAGGGCTACTAGGCAGTGCAATGGATCACATGTTCATCATGGTGATGTGTCCTTATGCGGGTTTGGATTGGTGAGGATGTCTGAACATCCTCTTCACACCATATGAGCCACCAGATGATAGAGGTAATATTAGTGTTTTTTTTTAAATAATATAGTTTCATTTAATTGTCTTACTTAATTAGAATAAAATTGATTCTAACATGTTCTTTAACTTGTTTTATTAAATTGTTTAATGAATTAATTGTGTAATTATTGTTTTGTACTATATATTTTGCATATATTGGCACTTTTATTGGGGACATGCCTCCTCCCTCAACAGATGACGATGAGGATATGATTTATGAGGCTGCGATGGGTCAGGGTCCTCGGGTATAGATACCCGGTGGCATGCATCGTAGGCACGATACCAGATTTAGGTTGGAGTTGGGTGATCGAATATCTGCACTTTTGACTGAGGTAGGAGTCCTCCCTTCCCTGATGCGAGACATCAGAGAAGATCCTACGCTCTTAGAGCTTTGGATGGATATGTTGCATGATTGATGCCTCTTATGCACCATATCGTCAGAGCTCTAATGATACTAGCAACGAGGAGGGCTCTTGATGATAGGAAAAACTCTTCTTCTAGTACCCCATCTATTGATGAGGGTGGTCATGATCATCCTTCTCCACATCCTCCTCCTCCTCCTCCTTCACCTCACCCAAATCACAAGGAGACAACACATATTCCTCCTCCTCCTCTTTCACCTCATCTAGAAGAGAAGGAAGGACCTATTCATCATTCATCATATTCCACTATAGACCAGGCCTCCACTACTATTGTAAATATGCATATTATCCCACTGGCTGGACTAGATATGTTATAACAATTATTTGACTTGTCCATGACACACACACACACACACACATGGTGTTTTTTTTCTATTGATCATGTTGATGATGTACTTAATTTATATGTTGATGTTGATGTGTATATTGTTAGGTCATGTTAGATATGTTTGTTAAATGTGATTGATAGATGTGTATGTTATAACATTGTTCATTAGACATGCATTTTTCCTGTTGATCATGATGATATACTTAATTAATTTATATGTTGATGTTGATGTGTACATTTTTAGGTCATGTTAGATATGTTTAATGTTAAATGTGTTTGATAGATGTGTATGTTAAATGATGCTTGTCATATGTGTGTGATGATGATGTTATAAAATGCTTGTCTTTTGTTAGATGTGATCACAATGATGATGCCCTGTTAAATTATTAGATATGTGTGCTAGCTAATTAAGACATTTATATGTGATAGAGGTATATATAATTAGATGATGTTAGCTAGCGAATATAAATGCGTATTTTAGATGTTGTTTATGTTTGTTATAAGATGGTTATCATCATCATGTTCATTTTTATAAATTATAAATTTCAATATGGTTGAAACTGTAATTATAAAATTGAAACTATAATTGCATAGATAGTTCATTATACATATTCATTCTAACTATTTTTTTTTCAAAAAACAAATTACATATGAATAAATATTATTTTCCATTGTACTAATTACTTTTTTTGAATAGAGTCTTCTACACTAAAAATAGTTATTATAAAAAGTTATGATGTCCAATGACAGGCATTCTATTGGCTTTCAAATTTTATGGATGCAAATATTCCTATTGTTATTTTTGTCATTATTTCGTAAGTTGATTGCTATCAAATTTTAAATTACTTCACTAATTGTGGTTTTACTCAACATTGGGGGAATAATTTTATAAATATTTTCAAAAGAAATGATAAAATTATGTAAACTAACAAACATTAATTTATTTAAAAACCAATTTATCCCAAAATCATGTTATAAATTTAATTTTTTAATTATAAACCACATTTTTTGTTAATCTCACTTTTAAATATACAAAATAAATGAACATAAACTCATTTTTTAAATCATCATGTTAACATATCCTCAAAAATGTTGTACTATTAAACATGACTATCAACCATATCATTACATCTAATTATATCAACATAAAAAGTAGAATTTCATATCCCATTAAAAGTTCAACTAGATATTTAACATTTTTCAATATTTCACAATTGGAAATACTTAAAGAAGATGAAACATTTTTAAATATATGCAATGACATATAAATATTTTAAAATAAAAATAGTTCCATGAAATCAAAAATAATTTGAAAGACAACACATTACACATCAAACTGACTGTTAACCAACTAAAATTGTTCAAATATTTGTTATAATCAACTTAACATTTCCTCTGTCAGAAGATGAATAAAAAACAATATAATTAGTGAAATAAAGAATATAACAAAAAGATATAAAAACAATATGAAATATGAAATAAAACATGTACATATCACTCTCTGTTGTCATCGCCCTCATTATCTTCCTTGCTTGGCATGATAACATTGTTGTTCTCAAAAATATGTTTTAATCTATGGTTGTGTCTTAATACAAACCATCAATCTCTATCCAACACATCTGGGTAAAAAAAACCTTGGTTGTAGTGTTTTGGGAAAACATAAGGCTCCTTAGCTTCATCCCACATATTTTTAGAGTTGATACATATCATCCCACCATCATCATCTTCCTTTACATTATTCCAATCAAAGGTGTACCGCCACTTTCACCTAAAAATAACACATTGGAAAGAAGAGAAGTCCACTTAAATGATCTCTTGTATCTTTTCGATGTAACCTAACTTCCCCTGTATGGTGTTTTGATCGTGGTGGCTAGCATGACTAGATTGGTCGAACTCGACTTCCACTCCACAATATTGTGTCATGTGTCCATCATTGGCATCCTCTGTGCTAAAATGATGTCCATATGCCCACATAGATGGGAATAAATGCACCTATAAAAAATTGAACAAATCACAGTGTCAATATGTGTCTAATAACTCACCCATTAAAATATAAAATAATACAGATGTACTTACAATTGAAATGTGCATTAAGAAGTTAAAAATTATGTACACAAAAGGATTATTACCAAGTTGTTGCAACCAATCACTATGTTTAGTGCATCCTCTTCTTCACGCGGGTAATGACCAGATGCACCATATTTCTCTCTGACTTGGTCCACAACCCAACTGTTGGGGCATATCATTGGCATGTTGTATTTTAAATGATTAGGTTAAGCCATGCTTCTACCATTCAATCGTTTGAATTCTTTCATGTCACTTTCCCATTTCCTCCTCTTTTGTTCGTACAATGTGACCCACATATGTGTTCCCTCTGAATTGTAAAGAAAGAATTTATTGATGGCATCAGTTTCTGAATTCGTTGATGAATTCATGAAATAAAACCAACATATAGTACATATGATATCATGAAAATATGCATTATGAAGTTCAATGTGAATAGCTACCGTGTAGAAATTCGACAAACGATAAGTCACTTACTATTTATCAAGCGCCTTTTTCCATTCGGTTGGAGAAGATCCCCTTCTCTTTTTTCTTCATCCCTTTCATTGTCCCAAAAAATTGTGCCTGGTGTCATGTCGATATTCTTGATGTACTCATTGGCATAATAGAAATACTCATATGATATGTACCCCTCTGCCATAGACCCCTCAGTCTTTTCCCTTTGACAAACAAATCCTTTCAATTTCTTCATGTACCTCTTTTAAAAAACATCCAACAATAGGAGACCACCCCGACTAATTCAACTTCATATACTAGGTGAATTAGAAGATGAACCCGTAAGTCCATGAAAATCGATGGTAGTTCCTTCTCAAACATACAAACAATCTCAACTATCTCTTGACGCCATTGTGGAATGATATCCATATGAATCTCCTTTGATGTGATACAACGTACACATGCAAATAATTTAGATATGGAATGCCTTAGGTCATGGGGGAAGTCATGGTTCACACAGCCACACACGAGCAAAGGATAATGACACTACAAAGTAAACACATAAAGAATTAATTATTTTTTATCCCATGGCATAAAAATTAAAATTACAAATAATAAAATCATATTTTTGACATATGCCTTACCTTTAGAAGGCTCAAATGGTCATTTGATTTCAACCCTAACAAATGGTCTTGACACATAGTGAAGCAACGTCGTAGGGAAGACCCATATAAATAAGGCACCTTCACACTCAATATAACTTCCTTTTCCAAAGAAATATATTATTTATTCAAAATCCATGGGAGATCACCTTGTTTGAAAGACCAAGATGGACCAACCTCTCATTTACTTTCTTGTCTTGGCCAATGTTTGTTTTTAGTTTTTGAAGAAATAATATCTCTCCTCGCAACCAATGTGTCACTTTATTTTGATGATATGTGCCTCCATAAAGAAGATGAAACATTTTTAAATATATGCATGGGATCTAGTAAGTGGGAAATATTAAGATGCTCCTAATATGGGAGCTCATGAACGATAGTTTTCCTTTTCATCCCAATGGGAAATTTATTAACATAGGTGTTGAATAATTTTGGGTCATCGAACATAGGATCCCCATTTGAATCAAACATTTTTGTAATATCCTTCTCCTTCTCTGTCTCATATGCTCTAATTCATTCAGTTGGTGTCATTATCATAGGCCTTTGGGTTCTCTCTGGTTTACCATTGAAAGAGGATGTTTCTCTTATATAAGGGTGTTCTTCTGGGAGGAATACCCTCGAGCAGCCGTACACTGGCTTTCATAGGTGGTTGGACCAACTAGCCTTCAGAGAAGGTCCAAAAAATTTACATCCATGATAGCATTTAGTTACAAGACCTGCAAAATTATTGTATACATAGCATGTTAGTGTTTAATAAGAATAGAATGTCAATAGAGAATTAAATATGCAAATAAATATTGTTACGTATATAAATAGATCAATAAACATGTTAATTACCAGAGAAAAATCCTAAGCCTAGACAATCATGTGTGGTGTAAGCACATATGCCATACAAGGTAAAAATCCTCTCTGTTGTGTTGGGTCTTGATACATAGTATACATGTACCCCTTCCCATAATTCCTTCAATTCACCTACCAATGCTTATAGGTACTAGACATACATATTCTTCACGTATCTTCTACCAGGGACTATAAGAGCCAACATAATATGTTAATTCTTCACAAACAACCATGGGTGGATATTTTTATTGATCACTATTATAGGACAAAAATAATAGTTGGTGTTTTGGAAGGAATATGGGTTCACACCATCCATTACTATGCTGAGTCATAGACTTTGTACTTCATCCTTGAATTTTTCTGGCCATGTATTCTCTATATGATTTATGGCTATTGAATCTATTGGGATTCACATAACTCCCGACTCACTTCTATGCGAGGCATGCCATCCCTACAACATATATAATTCTTTGCAACGAAAGAGCCTTTGAATCCTTGGTATTATAGGCATGTGCCTAAATATCTTATTGAGGAGGACCATGTGATTTACCATTTTTATTTGATTTATGGTAACTGTCATGACCACATCATACATATCTCTTTGTCTGCATATTCTCCTCTATATAGAATACAATCATTCATACATGCATGATATGATATATACTCAACAACCAACATTTTCAAAAATTTCTTTGCCTCTTCACAACTACTGGGAAAAACTCTATCACTAGGAAGAACCTTATCTTTCAATATCTTGTAGTTAGTGGACAATAAAAATGTACAAGGTCATTTAACATTTATAAAATCAACCATTTCTAATGTTGATTGTGTGAAAAGATTTCTCAAAATTAATATAAGGCATTTTCTAGTCAATTACCTAAATATTGTCGAGAAACATGTGTTTGACATGCCAAACTTTTCTTTCATGTTGTACAGTAACATTTTTGTCCCAAGATGGGTAGACTTTGACTGGGCACTAGGTCCAAAGAGAGGGGTGGTGGAATCATATTTTAGGCTTTCAAAAATGGTATCATTGATATGAGCATCATCCCCTAGCTCATCGTTCTGGAATGCCTCTAACAACATTGTCTCCATGGAAGTTGTATCTCATAATTAATTATTCATACCAACCTCTTTTTTTATTATCTCCATTTCCAACTTATGAAGAACTATTATCGTTGTATGCATTCCTAATTGGTGAATTTGGACATAGTGAGAATTGAATAGGTGGTTGATTCAACCATTCTTGGTACGCTTCCTCTCTGAGTTATGCTCTCATTGCAGCCTTCTCTTGGGTTGACATTGTTATGGGTTGCGACGGAAGATGGTAGGTAGGTTTCTCATCATAAGAAGAATCCTAATTTCAAAAATATTGAACATTAGTACATCGATGATATTAGTAAGGACAATGCAATAATTTGTTTGTTCAAATTACATTATACCAAACAATTATTACCATCGTCGACCCAGGATTGTGGTTGGAATATGGAATGTCACAATTGGCAGGGTAAAGCAACTGTCCATTTTCATATACAAACTACTTGCGGTATGTTTCCCTGATAAGACCTTCTGACATTTTTGAACCGGTACTGGAATATTTTCTACATCTGAACTCGATTCTGAATCAAGATCCTGTAAATTTGGATACATTTTAGATGCAGGAGCATCACTCCCAAGCCAGCCATGCACCATCCAGCTAGCCCACTAGGCACATTCAAGGAAGAGAGGCGCCAACCCTCTCATATTTTGAATTTGAATGAAAGGCATTTAATATTTGTAAGGTTGTTAGAGCCAAAAGGTTGTTCCTATATGCAAGATTTAGATGTAGATAACCTTTAATGGTTGTAAGGCTGAATCTAGCTCTGATCTGGATTAGATAGCCATTTAATTGTGAATTCAATGTAATTGAATGAGAGTAGGTGAGATGGAGGGAAGAGCTCGAAGAGCCCTCTCATGTAAAAGATCTTAGATCTTATTTTGAAGGGTGATTAGCGAGTAAGTAGCGTAGAGATAGAGATAGGAGAGCTATGCATGAATAGAGAGGAGAGAAGGAGTGAGACTCTGTCAAAGTCTGAGCTTAATAACACATTGTAAAAAGAGGCATTTCATATTAATATAAACAACATTTTTTCTTGCATATTATTATGTGGTTGCATGAATGTCTTTATGTGTGTTCATTATATGTTGTAGGTGTGTGTTAGTATGCATTTGCAGGGACAGATAGGTTCTACTATCTGTTGGGTTCTTTGATTTTAGGTTTGGGGATCTTTGAGGATTCATGCCAAGAGGGCGTGACAGAACACTGGGGGTTCTGAAAGCTAGTGCACAGAGTGCACTTTCAATTTTGTGGAATTTGGACAAAGACATGCTAGGAGGGTGCACCAGCCGAAGTCTTAAACTCAGGGAGAAACCTCAAGGTTGCTGAATACCTTGGAGGTAATACTATGTAGAGGAGAACACAACAGAAGACAAAATCACAGTGGGATTCTAGAAGAGCTCTGCCAGGCGGGCATTGAGCAGATGCACGGGTTGCATTGAGGGGAAGAACTCTGGTTCGAGTTCAGAAGGAGATAGAATCACTGAAGATTCTATAGAGATCTTCCAGGAGGGCATTGAGTATAGGCACGAAGTGTCAAGAAGAACTCCATTGTGGGTTCAAGGAGAAATCAGAATCACTGAGGATTCTGGAAGCTTTGTCAAGAGGGCATTGAGCAGGTGCTAGAGCGCACAATATAACTCTAGTTTGAGTTCATTAAGGGAAACATAATCACTGTGGGATTCTGTGAAGAAAAACTCTGCCAGGAGGACATTGAGTGGATGTGCAGATAGAGCACAGGAAAAAAAACTCTTTTGAGTTTTGGAACAGAGAAGAGTCCAAGAGAGGATCTTCATAGGGTTGTTGAACACCCTGCAATCTTAGCAAGGAGTTTCTTGAGCAAGAGACTGCCAAGAGGGCATCGGATTCTCCATCTAAGGGAGAAGGAAAAAGGGTGAAGTCCCTTAGAGGTCTGAGTAGCAGAAAAGGTTAGGACAGATAACACCTTCATGTGTGTAGAAACTCTGCAAGGAATGTAGGAGTCAAGAATCCTTTCACGGGTTCAGAGAAAGCAAAGTCCAAGAGGGACAGAGACCTGCAAGGAGTGTAGAAGTTGAAGAATCCTTCGAGGATTCAAAGAGAATGAAGCTCAGGAGGAGCAGTGTTTTCATGCACAGGCCATAGCTGAGGGGTTGAAAAAGCCAAAAGAAGACCCTTTTGGAGGGTTTGAGTCTGAGGAAGCTCAGGAAGGTCAGCGGGTTCAAGAATGCCAACAAAAGCCGAAGTCACAGGCTTCGTAGAAACATAAGCAAAGGTTGAGGTCTTTGATAAGTTGAATTCTTCCAAGGTTTAGGAAGAAATAGAGTGCTCACAAGGAGGGAAGCATAGCTGTCAGCGGATCAGATGAAGATAAGATCTGGACCATTAAAGTTTCACATCCAGGAAGTAGCAGGAGAGCGCAGTGGAAAAGAGTAGATCTAGGCTGTCAGATCTAGCTCATACAACCAATAGCCATTGGATATGTTGAAAGGTGCACAAGGTTTAAACCCTCACAAGGAGAAGAGATAACCCAAAAAGTCCCGAAATGGAGAAGGCATCGAGATTTGGGGGTTCAAAACTTCAAAGGTTTTGAGGACAGGAGACCGAGAGATAAGAGGTCATGGGTTGTGAAATATAGAAGGGATTGACAACGTCCATTCAAAGGACACGTGTCGCGAGATCCTCACATTACGAGGATTTAGACATTGAAGATTTGAACGCAGAGGAATATTTCGGCTTCACGACTTGCGAAGTCCCGAAGTGATCAGGGTCGTCCAAGTAGGAGGACACGTGGTAGCGATCAAGGCATCGGGGAAAATCCCCAAAAGGACTATCTGGGTACTTCGGATACCGGGAACTCGGAGGAGCAGAGGTCTTGCAACAGGGGTCATGAAATCCCAAAATGTGATAACCCAAAAGCACTGAAGGAATAACGTCAGGACACAAAACCGAGTTACGGATTTTTTGGCATACCGGGTATTGGGATTTCAGAAATCAGTAATTCAGGGATTCCGCTACATAGATCTGATCACTTTGGCAATTGAAACTCCAAAATTGCGAAATGCGAAGATCCGGGGAAAAGTAATCCTTGGAGGAGAAATTCAGGGAGTGGCATTTTAGGATACCAAGATTCGGTATTTCGGGAATCCCGAAGACTAAGATTCAGGGCTCACGGAGTTGAAAGATCCAAAGAAGTCTGCAGTCATATGAAGAGTGGTCACATGGACCAATGATTGGCTAGGGCTAATCGCCACGGGAAAAGGTCATGGTCATGCTCGATGGCCACGTAGAGATGAAAGCTCGCGTCGAGGTGCAATTGAGAGGGGTAGGTGGAGTTTTCATATAAGGACCTGTGGATCGGGTTCGTGAGGCCTCAAGGAAGGTGAAAGAACCATTTTGGTTCTGCGGATCCAAAGGGTAGAATGATCCTAAGACCAGGAGGTCGTGTAGAACCTGCTGAGGCAGGGGGAGTTGCAACAATTTTTATTCAAATTGATATGAATAAAAAAAAATCAATGAGATAATGGAAACATAAATAAAATAAGTTAAACTTACTGGAGATGGAAAGGGAGAATTTTGTGATAGACTAAGCAATATGGAATGGGATGGAATTTCAAGAATTGGTCATTTGATCGTATAATAAGGTTTTCTCCCTGTAATTCAGCAAAATTAGCAATACATTTTCCTGTACATATCTAAAATAAATTTCGAGGACCATACCACAATCTAAGTTTGAATATAGTTTTGAAACTATTTTTTAAGAATAAGGCGACATAAAACGTAAAATGTATATTGAAGTATTATAGATCATGTGAATTCATCCTAAAAGATAATTTGAGATGAATATACTATTTATGTGTAAATAGAAGTTAAAATAACTTTAAAATCATATTGCCGTGCTTATAAACCACAAACGCACCAGTGCAAGTATTAATAATAACCACTGATGCGTTGCAAAATTAACCACACCGTGTTTCAAGATTTTGTTAATAAAAAACATCTATATGTTACTAGTGCGTCAATTAATATGGACGCACCGGTGTGTAAAGTAATATGGGTGCATTAGTGCATCTTAAATAAATGCACCGTCGTGCCTAAAAGGTTAAAAAAAAATATAAATTTAAACAATTAAAAAAAGAGCGGGAATCGAATTTCATAAAGTCTTTAAATACTATAAAGTTATTCACTATTTCATTAGTTTGAAAAATTTTGCAGGGGAGAGACTTGTAAGAGAGACATATAGAGGAAAACTGTGGAGGAGAAAAATATTTTGGAACCACATTATTATTCATAATATGATAATTTGAAGGGTATGGTGATTCACTCTAAACCCTTTTCATAACATTTTTCTAATATTAAGAAGGTATTCAATATTTTTATTATTTTTCCAAAATTTACAGGAGACAGATTTGGAAGAGAGACATATCGGAATGCACTGTGGAGCAAAAGAATACTTTGGAACAAAAAAAATATTCAAAAAATCAGGATTTGAAGGGTATGGTGATTCACTCAAAGCCCTATATAGTAAAAATTTTAAACTTTACTATTGATTTTGATAATATTTTTTTTTACAAACCGTATTCGTATTTGTATTTAAAAAAAAAAAATCATACTTACCTTAAACTCTTGTTTTTATTTTCTTATGTGAATGAAAAATTTCACCCTAGGCTTTAACTCCCTCTATATATTCAGAATTAGGGATTTTCGTTTTAGGTATTTTAGATCTAATGGTTTTGTTTATATATATATATATGTGTGTGTGTGTGTGTGTGTGTGTGTGTGTGTGTTTTGAATGTGATGCAAAGGGACCACTTATTGCATCAGATCCCAAACCCAGTCGACCCTCTGACTTTTTTATTTTATTTTTTTAAACGGTTTTCGATTTGACATTTTTTTTAAAAACGTTTTCCGATTTTTCGGTGAGTCATTTCGACAGAAACCCATCGATGCATTTATGTCTAAGGAGAACCAATAATGCCATACATTTTTTTAATTTTCAAAATATGGTGCATAAAAAAATATCGCCGATGTTTTCTCATCTAAACAACACATAAAATGTTGTCACACGAATTTTTTTTATTTTTTTAATTTTTCTTCTCATCGGTGTGTAATTTTTCTATTTTTTTTTCTATGAATGTTTAATTTTTTTTTTCTATGTTTTTGTTTTTTACTGT
>JZKD02S1580574.1:263658-281340 GCA_000966675.3 Picea glauca | reverse complement strand
TCCAGGTAACACACCGATGCATATTATTTTATACAACATTGGTGTCTTCTTATTAATAACGCACCGGTGCGTTCTAAGTAGAAATTCCCAGTGCTTAATTATTTTTAACTCCCCTGGTGAATTTTACTGTTAAATCCCTGGTGCTTATAAGACAAACACCTTGGTGCTTAAATATTTTACTGCCCCAGTGTTTATAAGAAAAATGCCTTGGTGCTTAAATATTTTACTTCCTTGGTGCTTGCATATTTTTCTTCCTCGATGCTTGACGTTAAGTGTACAATATCGATGTATGTATGCATTGGTGCTTTTCCTTATACAAATGCACCGATGTGTAAAAATACGCTAACACCTTCAGCTGCCCAGATTATTTTATTTATAATCAACTTCCATTATAGTATCCAAAAAAACATCCTCTATTGAAAACAGATCTTGTAGTAGAGTTGTTTTTGACAATTTTTGCCAATTTTGTAACACTAGAAGTCTCCGCTATAACCTTCGCTAAAAGGTATTTTCCTTGTAGTGTTTATTGATCATCTCTTGTAAAAAGAGACTTTGATTTTACACAGTCCTTTGGAACAGAGGCACCACTATTATCATTATACTCATAATCATTTTCATTGGCCAAGAAATCATTCAATTCTTCATCATTTTCAAATACCTGAAGGTATTCTTGATTGTTGGGAACCAAAGGTCTAAAACTTCTTTTGAACTGAAATGAAATTTTACTTTGAATGTCCTCGGGATTAGATAATCAAGAAGTAAGCGCAAATGAATCCACCTTTTGATTTTTCTCTGCGGGGACAAAATATATATTGAATGAACAAAAATATTCCATTAATTCATTTACTTTGTTGACATATAACTTTAGTTTTTCCTTATTGATATTCTATCTTTGAATGAATTCATTTATAACCAATTCAGAGTCGCCAGTTATAATCAAGTGTTCAATGTTCATCTCCAATGCTAGGATCATTCCTTGAATAAGTAATACATACTCTGCTTCATTGTTAGTACATGGAAATTCCAATCTAATAGCATGTGGATATACAATTTTATCAGGTCTTTTCAGTACAATTCCAACCCCGCTCCCTGAGGTTGAACATGCGCCATCAAATGACATTCTCCAATATCTAGTGAAAGAATTATCTTCTTGTTTCAAACTTTCTGACTATTCGAAATCAAGCATAGCATAATTTCCAATACCTGCATCTATATAATCCTACATCATTTCATTTTCTTTATTTTTTGATGAAAATGGTTGTTTAGGATCACGAGGAACTTTCAACATTGTCCCATCTTTTTTTGGAAGCATCATACAACTACCATAATTAATCATAACCACATATCATAGAATGCCAATCTCCTTCAAGGAATACTACATATGTCGGGGGAGGATTGACCACTATGATAGTAAAAATGGTGATAATATGGGGGGCAATAGTAATCCAAGCATGGAAGTCCTTGATTTATCCATAGGCTGGTACCTTTATGGAATCGATTGCATAAATAATTTCTCTTGATTCATAGTATTTGGTATCGCTCATACTGAGTGATTCCATCACTACTAGAGGAATGATATTATTCGTCGCTCAGGAATCTATCAAAAAATTGTGGAGTAAAACATCATGGTTTTTCAATTGAGATATAAAAGGGTGTAACTTCACCTCTCAACTTAACAACTGATATAGTTTTATTGTGCTTTGGATTTGCAATAACCGCTTCAATTCTTTTGCCTGGCTTATCTAAAAGTTTGAGAATGTTTTCCCTCTATTGTGATATTTTAACACTTCTATGAAATGTAAGTGATTCTCAATTTATCGATATCATCAACCGCATATAACATCATCTTAGGGGTATTTACCATTCTTTTTTTTTTCTTGATTTATTCTTCTCTTTTTCATTTTCTTTTTCGTTGTTTTCTTTTTCTACATTTTCCTTTGGTTTGGATTTATTTGATTGTCCCCGTGTTTGGAAAACATTGTATTGAGAGATAGTATTTTATTCATATTCTTCAAATATGTACATGAATGTCTCACATCCATCCGTCTCTACAGATTCAAGAATTCCTTATTGAATATAGTCAGCCTCTTGTTCAATAGTTTGTTCATAATAAGCTTATTCTAGTATTGTTGCATTGGGATTAGGTGCCCTTTGTATTCTTTGTCTCTGTTAGTCATTAGTATTCTCAATTCTTGTCCTTTATTATTGAGCATGATTTCTTCTTTGTTATGAAACTGACATCCTTGAATCATGCATGAAGTTTTCATTTCTTCTCAATCTAATTATTTCATTCTACATCTTCCTAATAGTTCTATTCATTTGGGCAATCTCCATCTTTTGATTTGCCTCTTATGTTGCAACAGGGCCAATTTTTGCATTTGGTATAGTTCCTTTGAAGAAACCCCCTCCGGATCATTGATTTCCAATATGGCATGTTTTTTTATCCTCATTCATATTTGAACTTGATTCCCCATTATCAGAAATGGAAAAATTATTTATTTGTCTACATAATTTTCCCAGAATAATATCAGGGTGAGCTCTTGTTTCAAACATAATTTCTTCCATCTCTATGGCCTTACCCATTGTTTCATATAAGTTTTCAATTTGAGAGGCTCTAATAGAAAACTTTACATTAGCAGGAATACCATTATTATAACAACCAAGTATTACCAGAGCATTTGGCCTATTTTCTTCTTGTATTATGTTCAATGTCTTATTTAATCTCAAATTAAAATATCAAATTCTTTTATTTTTATTCAAAAACAATTGAGTAAAGTTTGTGAGAAGAGTGTGATAGGCAACTGGAGGAGAAAACATATTGAAAAATATCATTTTAAGATCTTCAAATGACCCAACTGATCTTACAGGAAGTGATGTGCGCCATTCATAAGCTTGATCAACCAAGGTTTGGAGAAATAATCTTACCATCACATCATCATCTTCAATAATATGGAAATCACAAACATCCAAGAATAATTATACATGATTTTTGGATCAATCACTCCATCCCATGAGAATGTTTTCAATGTCCCCTTTGGAAGAATAGGGAGCTCATTTTGTTCTCCCTGGAGGTTTAGAGGAGAATCTCTTACCCTTGTCCTGATGATTATATACCTTGGTTCACACCTTTCTTCAAGTCTTTCTTCACGTCTTTCTCCATGCCTTTATTCTTGTATTTATTCTCTATCACCCATTCTTGGATATTTATTATTTTCTTCAAAAAGACATTCTTCAACCTGCAACCGCTTACTTATACTTCTGGTCAATGGCCCTTTATATTCATCCAACTCAAGTTTCTATTTTTGTTTAGCTCTTTGAATTTGTCTTTCGTCTCTTCTTTGTCTTCTGAGGATTTCTCATTCTTATTCTTGAACAAGAGTTTTCCAAGATCTTTCTAACTCTTCTCAAATATGGGTTGTTATTATTGTAAGATTATATATCTAATGCAGAATACTTATTTGGCTTCCCAATACACTTTCTAGTTAGGGATGATTAGGTTGAGGCAAAGTCATGAAAAATTGTGGTCTAAAAACCAAGCTTTAAAATCGCTCCCCAGTGGAGTCACCAAAACTTTTGACGCTTGAATCCATCAGGAATGAAATAAAAACCTCACAAGGATAATATCCTACTACATTTTTAGAGATTTGGTTCTCTTCTTTGGCTTATGATCTTCTTTGAAATTTCAAATCAAGAATAATATAGAACTATGTCAAATAACATAGTATCCAAATCTTCAAAGATCAAGAAAACTCAAATGCTGAAAAAAGTAAATGTATATAAAAGGGGGTTCCTAAGAAATGGACCAGGATCTTCAAACATCACACATGGTAGAGAATAAAAATGAAAATATCCTCACATCCATCATATTTTAATAAATATATGATCACATTCAACATAAAAAGGAAATGTTCTATTGCATGAGAAAACTTTGAAAGAGTATTACTTATAAAGATCAAAAACCAATTTTGATAGATTGATTTCAAATATTTTATATTCATAACTCAGAATTATAAAATATAGTCAAAATCAATTCAAAATTAGTTCTCTGGAATTTCTCAAAATGATAATGTATGTTATAGTGTTTGAAATTAAAAGAATTTGTGCATAAATGGATTGAGATTGGGGTTCCTGTAGACCATAAATAAATATTTACAATATAAGTTTTGAAGACGGAAGGGGTGGAGTGGAACGCAAATAGAAGGATCTGGAAAGAAGACGAGAAGAAGTTATCAGAATTTGGTTATGCCTTTTCTATTGAAAGAATAAGTATAACTGGATGAAAATGTAATAAAGGGGGAAATATGTGATTCAATGTAGACTTACTATGATGGATTCTCTCTCTTTAAATTTCTTATTGATGTGCCTTTTATACTTTTTCTCATTGCGGTTGGGTGGCCGGTTGTAATTGCTTCAGTTGGTCTTTCAAAAATCCTGGCAATAGACTTATTTAACCATTCTTCATTATAATCCCTTAACGGAGATACAATCACTTCTTTTTTTACTTTTCTATTAACCAATTCGCTCTCAATTTCTCTATAGTCAATAGATAAATTTTGCAACGTATTTTCAATATCTTCTTTTTTATTAATATATTCAAAAACCAAGTTGTCAATTTCATCATATGTGAACTCAACTCTGCTATCAACATTTCCAGTCGATACTTTCTTTTAACCTTCAATTTGTTCTTCAAACTGTTGTCGAGTCATGAGCATTGAACTCGATATTAGTTTAGGGTCTGAAACTTTGATGGTGGTACTGGAAATATCCAAGCCAACAATATTTAAATATACTTCCTTCATTTTTAATGACAAATCATTTAAGTGACTCAATAATCCCTTGAATGTATTAACTCTTCGATCCAACATGCCTTTAATTGCTTCACATAACTCTCAAAGGGTAAATCATCTTGTTTTCTTCTTTGTTCTGTAATCACGGAGACCTTTTATATGAACATTGCAACTCCATCTATGAAAAATCCTTCATCATTCTTTAAATATGCATTCAAATATTATTTAGTATTTTGGATTATGAGGCCGAGAGAGGAAAATATTTTTTCCAAGTCCCATAATTCTAAAATTAATGACATTATTTTATTTATATTTTCCTTGAAGAAATGTTGAGTGTTAAAAATCAAACTTGAAATTCCTTTAAGTCTTGAACTTGACTCTAGAATTTATTGAAGACTTATGTCAGGTCGAATCATGGAAACCAAGGTGGAAAGAATAGGTGGAAGCTTGAGGGTTTCCTCCCATTCCTTGACTCTTTGTTTTAGCCGAACATTTTCTTCTTCCATATTAGCTATTGAAAAGTCCAATGTGTCCACTGTGACCTTGTGAATTGAATACAATCTTGATGACAAAATGTTTCAGGTGTCAATGGTATACCATGATTTTCCCATCTTACTCTTTGTGGTCCTTTCAAAAAAATAAAATTTTGAATCCTTTCCAAATGAGCAATTTTCTACAGCAAAGGTTTCTTCATTAGAAAATATTTCATCTTGGACAACAATTGTAGAAGCATGGTGTACATTTTCATGAGCATGCTCCTCTTCGTCTGGGAAGTGAATATTCTTGATATCAACATATAGGTCCATATAATCCAACAATATATCATTTTCATGTGCTTCTGGTTCTCCTCCTCCTTTCTGAGAATTGGTTCTTTTCCTTTCAACTTTTATCTTATGGGGGTTTTCTAAATTTCCCTGAGGGGGGTTTCTCTCTTCATAATATCCTGAATTATTACTAAAGGTTTTTCTTTATCGAGACACTCCAAGTTGATGGTTTACCATATGTAAAAAACTTCTATGGGAAATAGCAGGTGATTGACCATTCTTTTCATTGGAGGTTTTGCATCTCCCTTTGTGATGTTCTATGTTGCTTACAATGGTCTCTATATTGTCAACATTTATATCAATTTATTGAACATGAGGGTCATGAATATCACCCTCTTATTCTCCAAATATAAGTGCATTGATAAGTACAAGGATGAGCCCAACTGATATTATGTGGTTATAAAAAGGGTGATCAGGTTCAAACCCTTTTATTTCTTCTGCGAATATCATGTTAAATTGGTCAAAATAGGAATCATACTCATCAATATTGGAAATTCCTCTTAAAATAATTTAGCTAACCTTCCAAGGAAGAGGGGTAAAATATTTTTTCCTTTTTTCATAAAAAGTATGAAACCGAAATTTTTATTGTCTCTCCACTTCTATGATACACAATTTCTTAGGCACATAATAGGGAAGAAATATAGGTTTTTCATGAGAACAAAAAATCTCGATGATGTTATAATCATCCATTTTTTTGAAAATTCCCTTTCCATTCAAAAAGTTCAATTCTTTCAAATAAATACTAGAAGTATCATATCCAAAGAGTAATTTCTTAAATTTAGACATGAAATTATTATATACTTCATAAAAATAATGGCCAACCTTTTGTCTCCACAGAGATTGATACAACATAGTTACGGGGTCCACCTTTGAGTTTTTAAATTCATCAATTGCGCAATAACCTCATTTGATATGATCTTATCCCAGTTGAATATTGTGTTCTCATAGACCATGAAATGCAGGATCTATAATTCCAACTGAGGAATAGTTGTTGTAGAATCTTGACCAACAACTCTAGTAAACAACCAAGCAATTTCTTTATAAGGGTCCTTCAAATAACTCACATGAATATTGGATATGTCTTTTGGAATTGAGGAGGGATCTTGTATATATTCTTGCAGGAGTTCAATTCCATTGTTTTTTCCCTTCAGAAAATTTCTATCATCTTCTCCTTTGTAAACCAAGTTTGGCTTTGGAAATTTTAACATTTATTTAAAAACCGAAGGCGCTAATGAAATAGAGGAGTCAATTTGCAATGGGATGGTTATTTTTGTCTAGATGAATTTTTCAATGCACCAGGTGATGATATATTTACATTTGAAAACATCTGGAACTCAATCAATGAGATCTATTCCTAATGTCCACACCGTATTGTTGTCTCTATCCGACAATGTTGAAAAATACCGATAAAAACTAGACCAATGGTAATTCTGGTCTTCTCTGGCAAACAAGTTCAAAGTATACCCGCAGAAATGTTGTTTTCTCATAGCCATATTCAAAAAATTGGAAAATATCTTCATAATATCACTTAGCACTTTAAAATGACCCTTAAGTTAGATTTCCTTGGTGAAAGAATTAATTTGAAATAAATGCAATTTTCCTTGATATAAACATCATTAATTAATGACCTTTTAAAAAATGAATTTAGCAATTGAGTTCATGAAAACAATATTTAGTGTGACTCAAGAAATGTGAAATAAGGGGACACGTCATGCCAAGGAGTCAGAGTGGAATTTTTTCAAATGAAAATGCAAGTCTGTGAGTCAACGAGTCAGCAAGTCCATGATGAATGAAATGGATAAGTATTGATATATTTTAGATGACTTGTGATAGGTAGAAAAGTAATCAATTACAAGTATACAATGAAAAAAATAAACTAAGTGTTGAGTCGGATGAAAAAGAAAAAGGAAATAAAAAACAAGTCTGCAAGTATGATGGAAATGGCTAAGTATGGTAAGCATGATAAAAAAAAAGAGAGGGGTGAAGGAGGTGTATGATACATGGCCAAGAAATTTTATGGGAGGGGAAAATTCATAAAAGGAAAACGAAAGGAAATAATGAAGGGAAAACATATGGCATTCAATAGGTTGTTGAGAAGAAAAACATACCTCTCAAAGAGATGGCTAGTTGCATGCTACATGAAAAGGAACTTCCTCACAATCTTTGGGTTGAGGCACTTAACTATGTCAATCACATTCAAAATAGATTTCCTCATAGATATTTGAAGGATAGGACTCCTTTCGAGGCTTGGAGCGGAAACAAACCGGAAGTCACCCACTTCCATATCTTTGGATCACATGCATGGGCTTGTGTTCCCTCTAAGAAGAGGAAAGCATTAGATCCAAAAATCCACCCATGCATATTTGTTGGTTATCCTGATCGTATGAAGGGATAAAAATTACTTGATCCCTCTACATACCAACTCATAATTGAGCACAATGTCTAGTTCAAATAAATTCCCTCCCTTACTCCACATGAGCCACACACAAAGCCCTTTGTACTTCCTCTAGTTGCAGATGATGAATCCACACATTTGGATCACACCATAGATATGAGTTCCAATATAGAGTCGTAGGATTCATATGATACAAATGCATAGTCAAATCATTTAGATGAAGAGTTGGTACATGCAGAAGAGGATCCAGAGAAGACACCCAAGTGGGCATAGTCCACACTTCATGATGCATGTTACCTTGTTGGGGATCTAGCGGATCTGAAGAGGACCAAATTTTGAGGATCCTCCTCATGTACTCATTGCCATTAAACCTACAATTCCTTTGAAATATTATATGGTTTAGTCTTCACACTTGCAGACCTACAAAGAGGTTGCAAGAAACCCTTTCTGGGAAGCATCCATGTAGGAGGAGTACAAATATCTCCTTGAGAAACATAATTGGTATTTGGTTCGGCTTCCTTTAGACAGGAATATTGTCATATGCAGATGGGTCTACATGACCAAAAATGAAGTGGACGGACAGGTGAGCAGACACAAGGCAAGATTGGTTGCCAAGGGATTTCAACATATCCACGGGATCGACTATGATGAGACATTTTCTCTATTAGAAAAGTTGGATTCCATCAGGTTGGTCCTTTCCATTGGAGTGGATCGGGGATATGAAGTACATCATATGGACATGAAGAATTCTTTTCTTCATGGGGATATCTCATAGGAAAATTATATGGAGCAATTAGATGGATTCATATAGAATTCATCTTTAGTGTTTCAACTCAAAAAGTTGCTCTATGGCCTCAAGCAGGTTCCTAGAGCATGGTACACAAAAATTGACTCCTACTTTCTCTCCAAGAATTTTGTCAGAAGCAAATCTGATCCCAATGTCTACATGTTGAGGACCATAAACTCACTTCTCATCCTAGTCATGTATGTGGATGATATTTTGATCACCGACAACTTGGTTTCAATGATTCTTGTGGTCAAGGGCATTCTTCATGACAAGTTTTTGATGATGTACGTGGGTCTACTCCATTTATTTCTTGGTCTCGAGATTAGCCAGGATGCTTTAGGAATCAAGCTATGTCAAGATAATTATGCTCAGGATCTTATGGAGAGATTCCACATGACAGACTACAAGTCTTCACCTACACCCTTCTTATCTAGGATTAGACTTCAGGATGGTCGAGATACACTAGTGGTGGAAAGCACCTTGTATTCATAGCTTTTGGGGAGCCTTTTGTATCTCACCCACACCCAACCAAATTTATCATATATAATAGGGGTAGTATCTAAGTACATGTCGAAACTGCATGAGTTACACTGGAAGGCAACCGAGTGCATCCTTAGATACTTTCAGAGAACCATCAATTATGGGATCCACTATGCATCAAGTTGCAAGTTGGATATCATAGGCTTCATTGATTCATATTGGGTTGGCAATGGCATCGATTGCAATTCTACGTTTGGGTACATGTTGAGTTTGGGATCTTGCCCAATCTGTTGGTTGAGAAAAATGTAGTCAAGTATTGCTTTATCTTCAAGATATCTTGAGTACATGGGATCAATCAACATCACTATCCAAGAAATGTGGCCACGTACTGTGGCATTCAGTTCCACCATCCAACTATGATCTGGTGTGACAACCAGAGTACACTCAATTTCTGTCGAGATCCAGTACAGAGACAACAGACAAAACATATCGATATCCATATGAATTATATTAGTTTGTTGGTTCATGACAAGGTCATGAATTTGTAATAATACCCTTCTACCGAGCAAACTACCGACATCTTCACCAAGACTTTCATTGACCAAAAATTCCATAGATTGCACGATCATCTTGGAGTGAAGGACATAGTTTCCTAGCAACTGTCTGTCTCTTTTTTATATACATTGTACTTTGATCCCATGAGGTTTTCCCATGAGGGGGGGGATCCCATGAGGTTTTCCCTCTTTCCTCACTTTATTTTTGTGTTTATTAGTTTCATTTTTCATGGATACCTAATATGGCCTTTGTTGCTAGGACCCATTCATTAGATATACTCCCTATTAGTGTTCATGGGAGGTGTTGGAGATTTTACACACACCTAAAATTCTCCTTTCATTTTCTTTTCCTAAATTTATTTGGCTATGTTGAGTGTCCCTTAGTTTGAGGTATTCTCCCATCATTAAGGATATTCTCCCCTAGACAAGGGTGTCACATACCCTCTAGTCAATCCTCAGTTACCTTTCAGTTAGACTAGTTGAGTGAAGTGTTACATGTCAACCTTGTATTTATCACCAAGTGTTTCATGCTAACCTCAAGATCATCACCATGAATGTTCACTTTCATTGGGATCATCACCAATAAATCATATTCCACATGTGTGATTGATCTCCTCCTCATTTCACTCTGGTTTAGCTAGTTAACTAACGACCGCATGGCCAGTTAACTAGGACTAGGTGGTAGTTGACTCCAATAATTGCCAATGTTTTTCACATCTCTCTAGAACACACTGAATAAGTATTATCTTGGCTGCTATGGTGAGTTAGTTTTTTCATACAAAGTATATCACTTGTATTGTAACATTCTCTTACTCAAATAATAGAAATTCTTTCATTATTTTCTCCAATTTTTGTCTTCTCTCTCCAACCACCATTGCAAGCTATGTATGTTTCATTGTTAGCTACATATTTTGTGCAGGTATCTCAAAAAATATACACATACATAGAAAATCATGAGCTACAATGAAACCATGTGCTAGAGTAAAACCATGAGCCAATACCACGTGCTAAAATAAAACCATGTGAGAAAACCATTGGAGGTTACAACAAAATCCTCAAAGCTAGGGAACCCTCCTCAAAGTGAGAATAATGTAACTAATCTCACACGTGTGAGTCAAAGGATGAGAGAGAATAAGGGTGCCCTCCTAATTTTGAGAAAATCTTCAACTGTTTCACATGTGTGTGTTAAAGGGAGACCCTAGGACAAGGGTGCCCCTAAACTAACCCTCAAATCATGAAAAAACATGTGAGAATAGGTCAAAGGATGAGGTGATCCCCTTATATAAGGTTCTAGAAGCCTTCCCTTGTAGCATCCCCAATATAATCCCCAATTTAATTAAAGCATAATGTAGATATGAATGTGGCTATGACCAAGTGATGTAATATTCGAATAGTATTTTTTGGTTTTAATAAATATAATGTGATGTCAATCACTGGGGGGTATGGACAAAGATGGGGGCTAATTTTTCTAGTTCAAGAGAAAAGAGTGTCGAAGAGGGGTACAAGGGGAAAATTTATTATGGGTATTACTTCAACCCATTTCCCTTAATTTTATTTTCATTAAGGAAAACTTCTGTTTTTTGTTTGAGTCTATGAGAGCCCAATCATTAAAATCATGTAAGATGGTGGATGTGAGAGTTACATCCCATAGTTATTGGAGGCATGGAGATGAATTAAAATCAACATTGGGTAGAGTGGTCAATCAACTATCTTGGGAAAATAGAGAAAATTTGAATGGAAGAGAATAGGCAGTTTTTCAATTTAGTTTTTACATGAACAACGAGAAGATAGAAAGGAGGAGGGCACTGGAGTTAGACCAAGAAGGATGGGATAATTCTGGATCATGCTAGATCATTTTTGGAGCATTCTGCAACTGACTATTGAAGAGCCAGGTTGTTAGGCCTAAATAGTGAACTCTTGTGTGAGTTGCACTTTAACAATAATTGTTTGTTTTTGTTTTCTTACCAGTGAGTTCCCTTGAGTTCCCAATAGATATATTCCTACTTACCCATCCCATAGAGACCATGATAAATGAATGGGATGCTATATGGAATGAGAGCAATGAAGGGGTATATTACTTGGCTTGGGAAGGTCAATAAGAAGAGAGATGGAGGAAATTTGAGATAGTTGTAGGAACATACAAGTGGGTTGTGGGATATTGAGTTGTGAGTGGACTGTGAGAGGCACCCTTATCTGCTGCATTCCTACCCCCATATTGGGGGTTACTTTTTTTTGAAATTTGGAAAAACAAGTCTATAGTTGGGTGGAACTTCCTTCCCAAGTAGTTGGTTGCACAAACATTTTAAAAATATAAGTGTTTGTCTATTTTCTGAGTTTTCTTATGAGTTTTATGGCCGTGTTTTTACCATATGGATGGGAATGGTTTTTATTTTTTGTTGTAGATGATTATGTGGATGCATTATGTTCATTTAGAATTTTTTAGATGGATTCAATTATGTATATCATGATCTAGTTAAATATGTGTTTAATTCGTAGCTGGTAAGCTACAAGAATTAATTAGTAGAAGATTTTTTTGAATTTATGTGTATTTTATGCATGTAATGTTCCTTGGTTAAGATGAGGGACATTGTTGATCGGTATCTAAGCCACATGTTCAAAATTTATCCTTCATGGGCCACATGTGACATGTAGAATTTGAATTTGCATAATTAAATCTTAGAGGATGTTTGCAAATTGTTTAAAATTTTCAGGGAAAAGATAGGGAATTTTCCTACAATTTTGGGAGATTTGTATTCAGGGGTTAAAATCCCTAATTTATAACCACTGAATGGGTAAATTCAATCCTATAATTGGCTGAATTTATAATTTTTTTGGGTATCCATGGAGAAATTGGGAAAAAAATCCCAATTTATGAGTGAAATCAAGAGGAATTCCTTCCTAGAAACATCAATCAATCACGCATGGAGGTAATTGGTTGTTTGCAGAAGTCGATTTGAAACATACGAGGCCAAAATTTTCCATGGTAATCTTAATTTTAGAGCTTCTGTGGAGGTCATACAAGAAACTATGACTTTGGGACATTTTTTGAAAATTCAATTTTTTTGAAGAATTGGAAAAATTATGAAATTCGAAAAAAATCGAGTGGTTTTCCGTACATGACATCAACATGGCATGGAGGACATGTAGAAGTGACATAGAAGAGGTGACATGGAATTCCATGGTGGTAGTTCCATGACGACATTCAATGACATGATGGCAAGGTCTGCAGTTTGTAGTGGTGAATCTCGCAGGTGACATGGGAGCCACATGAGCACAGTGGTATAGCTCGGTACCATAAGCGGTATTGCATGGGTAGAGAAGAATTTTTTCCCAAGGCCTTTATCAATAATACACCACTAAAAAGGTTCCATGTATCAACAAATTTTTGGAGTGTCGCACCGCAGAGGGGGTGTTAATGCTCGATCACTTTGGCAATGCGACAAGGCCTCTCCACCATTGATCTCTCCTAATCTCCATCATTCGATTTAGGAAGAATGAACGTTCAAATTTCTCATTGCAAAGGGGTTTTTAACCCTCAAACATGTTAGTCATGCAACATGGTCTCTCTACCATTGATCTCCCTTAATATCTATCATTGGATTGGGGTAGAAAGCAAGTGTGCACACTAAGGTAAGGGTACGGGATGTGACCCGCCCATCGTTGCGTCCAATGAATGGGATCCACATGGATACCTAGAAGATAAGGTGGGACACATGTTCCATCCGAATGTATATTTATTCCATTTGGGTAGTTAGTATAGCTGGGGCCTATAAAATATTAATATTTTATTAATGTTTAAGGTCGATATAAAGGGAAAAGAGGAGAGAGGTAAGGGAAGGAAGATGATGAAGGATGATGGTGCAAGGCCAGGTGGGCCAGGAGGGGTACATGGTGTCACCTCACGATGCCATTTGGACCCAGAATGACACATCAATAGCCACATCATCAAATATACCACGTAAGAGAAATTGTCCTATAGTCTAACAAAAACAACTAAGTGTGCAGCCAAAATTGTATTTTGGCCATAATAGGAGCATAATAACTCAGAAGAAGATAATATTTTTTGGGTTTTGTTCATAGTGTCAAGGCTACATAAGTGTCAAATAGGGCCATTGGCCAATTATGCTCTAATTTTCCAGAAAATTTGAATTACCTATTTTTTAAGATCATGGTCAAGCTTAGTGGAAAAAACATAGTTACTGTTCAAAATTGTACAAAATGTCAGAAAAGTAGACATGAAAACATTGTGTGAATGGATTGGTTAGATTCTAAGGATTTTGGATTGGAGATGCCAAAATAGGTGAAAATCCATTATTCTGGGCCATTTTGGGGGGATTTTTAGAGGAGTAAAAGGGTCCCACATGGAAAATCTGGAAAACTTTATTTACTCGACATTTTGTATGATCAATAATAAAGAAAAATTTGGTGTAGTGAAGTTTTTCCATAAGTGCATAGTTTGGGGAGATAACCAATTTGGCTAAAAATTCAAGTCTGGAAAAAGGGGTAAAAAGGGGGAAATTTGTCATTTCCAGATTTCTATAGTTTTTAATTGGAGCATAAAATTGAAAATATGAGAGTTGTTATGAATTCCCTATCATCATTATTATCTATGTATCATAAAAAAAATTCCCTGGTTTCTGAAAGATTTACTTCTACAAGTGACAAAAGTTGGTTTATGGGATTAATTGCACTAGAATGAAAAGTGTACAAAAGGGGTAAATTAGCAACTACAACTTTTTCCTCAGAGCTCAGAATTGAGAAAGAAATAAGTCGTTGGAAATATATTGGAGAGGAGAATCCATATATCAACCCATAAAATTGATCTAGGTGGTTTAAGTTACAACCAACACAAAAGAAGATGATTGGTGGAATTAGAAAGAAAAAAAATATGCAATTATTTTCCATTAGTGTATATATTTTTGTCTAACAGAAAATTGTTTGCATGCACATTTTATTGCAAAATTTAGAGGTACAGGAAGACAATTTTGTTCCTATATGAGAATCACATCCATGGAATATTCCTAAGGGTCTGACGATCATGAAGAGGAATTCATAGGGCTACATATCAGCATGGAAAATTATGAGACATAGTATAATGGAAGAAGAGAAAGGCATGAGCCTCTAACTATCAGAAACCTGTAGAGAGAAATGTAGAGTTATAAGGAAGATAATGAAAATATTATGAAATGTTAGGTAGAGATACTTCATATTCTGAACATGTTTTAGAGGAAAGACAATAAATACTTTGGCACAAAGAAAGAAACTAGTACTAGAAAAGTGACAGCATCCAAATCCCATAGTAAAAGGGATGAGCATGGGAATGAAAGGAAATCAAGGAGTATGAACAGGTTCCATCATTCCCCAAGGAAATCCACTAGGAGAGATCATGCAATTTTAGGGCCAGGGAGTAGCCCAAGTTTATCTCATGTTATGAGGCAGAGGAGAAGGCTCGAGGAAGACATCTTGCAAGGTGAACTCATAAAAATCAAGCCACCAAATTTCAATGGTGAGCACATGAAGGGAGAAGAGGCTAAGGCCTCGCTGTTGGAAATGAAGAAATATTTCCAGTTGCATGATTATCCATCCAGGGTAGAAACAAGAATTGCAACCTACCACTTGAAATAAAAGATAACCATGTGGTGGGATCAACTTAAGAAAGACAAACACATTGATGAGAAGAAGGTATCATGGAGGTAGTTCAAAGGATGCTTCCAAGAGAATATTTTTTTGAGCATTACTATGAGAGGAAGATGAAAGAGTTCTTTGAACTCAAATTGCGAAGCATGGAAATGGATGAATATGAGAATAGGTTCTTTGAATTGTCAAATTATTTAGGCTTCATAAAGGATGAGAAGGTAAAAATCCAAAGGTTTCTAAGTGGCTTACCTTCACTCTACAATGACAAGATACAATATGATAACCTCGGAACAATGGAGGAGACCATAAGGATAGGAAAGCGGAGGGAGGTTTGTCTTCCAAAGAGCCTGGAATGACAAGATGAAAGGAAA
This sequence comes from Picea glauca, assembly GCA_000966675.3. Taxonomy (NCBI): domain Eukaryota; kingdom Viridiplantae; phylum Streptophyta; class Pinopsida; order Pinales; family Pinaceae; genus Picea; species Picea glauca. Next base: position 265,505 of record JZKD02S1580574.1, on the reverse strand, counting down.
AAGGAATCAAAGGAATAATGGTTTTAATCCACCCTTTTTCGAGAACAACTCTCAAACAAATTAGAAAGGACATTCAACCCAAAATGAGAACAAGAAAACATATTCATTTTGGAAAATTCCAAGGAAACAACCTTTACAATGTTGGATATGTGATGGAAATCACGTATATAGGGACTTCCCTCACAAAGGTGAAAGAATGAGCACTTCCATAACATCCAGGAGTCTGAAATAGTTGAATACATAGGAGGAAGCATTCCAAGGATTTATGTAGCCTTGGACAACAAACAAGCAGAGTATCAATCCCCCATGATTGAAGTAGAAGGTAAGATTAATAACCAACCCGTAGAAATTTTAATTGATTTTGGAGCTATACATAGTTATATAAGCTCTAACATTGTTGAAATATTTCACTTGAAAAGGAGTAAACATAAGAAATATTGGTTAGTTCATTTAGCCACAAGGGATAAAAGAAATATCATTGAGTTTGTTAAATATTGTCCAATAGACATGAATGGACTCAACAAAAAGGTAGATGTGAAAATCAAACCATTAGGTTCATATGATTGTCTAATTGGCATGGATTGGTTGGAAAAACATCATGCTGTCCTAGATTATTACAACAATAAATAACTTGTCTTGATGAGGGAGGACAATGGGGAAATATTCAAGTCATTCCAAGAGTTTTAGTTGCTAGAGAAATTTCAACCATGCAATTGAAAAAGAGTTTCATGAAGGGATGTCAAATTTTTTTCAGGCTATATGGAAGAGACTTCTATAGATAAAGTGGAAAATAATGAATACCATCCGGTCTTGAAATATTTTGAAGATTCTTTTGGGGAAATTCCAGGATTTCCACCAAAGAGAGACATTAATTTCTCTGTTGATTTGGTGCTAGGAGCTTCCCTAGTATCAAATACACCTTATGGAATGGGAACACTAGAATTGAAACAGTTGTAGATGCATCTTGAAGAGTTATTAAAGAAGGGGTATATGTTGGGATAGGGGCAGACCCAGGGTTCAACTCTAACAACGCACCAACAAACCCTAACTATTGGCCCTTATGGAAACACTTGCGAAGTAGATGAAGTTTGACTCAAAGTAACAATAGGGGGGTTGCAGGATACAAGTGTCTACAACAAGAGGAAATGCAAGATGATTCCAAACCAACAATGCAAAATAACCCAGATATTCTTAACAATATTATGCTTAACTTCACGAAGTTAGTTATATCTTCTTATCTTCAACTTGAAAAAAATAACAGTGCACTAACAATATAAAAGATAACAAATAACAAAGCATCAACCATATAGAACAATAATATTTTTCGTGGTTCACCCTCTCCCTAGGGATACATCCATAGAACTGTGTTTATTGATAGAATAGATGAAAATATATAGTTCTATCTGTGCACTCAGTTGCAGATCCTTTTCTCGCTTCATCTTTATTCCCTATCCCTGTGCACCTAGTTGAAAAGTAGATCTTCGCACCCAGCTGAAGACCAAAAATTCAAGAATGCCCTAAAAGATAACACTCTTACATATCAACACCACTATCACACCTCCTTCTCAACCCTTCTAGACCTCTATTTATACATTCCATGGCTCTTAGAAAACCCTAGACCGAAGCCCAGGTACCAAAACCCTAGATCCACATTGCTAAAACCCTATGATCCGGATTATATTTGGCACGAAATGAGAGTGGAGATATAATAAAGAAATGCACAAAGATATCATGTATATCCAGTAATATAACATAAATATATCAGAGATGCAACCATAAACACAGAGATACAGTAATACACGATTTCTATTAATGAAATAAATGTACAGAGACTGTAAAAATACAGA
>JZKD02S1580574.1:208132-254296 GCA_000966675.3 Picea glauca | reverse complement strand
AAAATGGCCTCAGAAGTTAAAAACTGCTAAAAATAGTAAATTACCAAAATTGCCAGAAACATGTTTTGGGCCAGTTGGAGAAGGTGGGTGGCCACTGATATCCACCTGGATCACCCTAGGTCCACATAACCCTTATTTTAAGGACTTAACCGACATGTTCCTCCTTCTTCTTCGTGAGGTGCTCCAAAACACCCATTAGTGTATTCTTCTTCTTGCTGATTTTCCCACGATCTATCTCCTTTTCTTCCTTGATCTTCTCTTTTGACGACTTTCTTTCCTTTACTTCGTTCCTTCTTTTATGCTTCTTTAACCACTTCGACCCTTCCTCGATTTGTGTGCCTTTCGTTCACTTCATACTTTGTATTTCTTCTTCCTTAATCTTTGCTTTCTTCCTTAATACATGACCAAGGGACAACAGGCTCCCAACACTCACATGTGACTCATCCCGAGTCACTGCATGGTTGAGCCCTTTGTATTAATTCGACTGTAGACTGCGCAAAACAGCCTGTGCTTTCTTCTCTGTCCCTCCCTATCATGTGCAAACTGTCTTTTCTATGTCTGGTACCTAATTTCAACTGCACTTGGTACCTAGACCCTTCTTCCTTTTCTTTTACTAAGAGCTGTGAGGCAGTTGATTGTCACAATACAACTTCAATTGGATCCCATTTACTAAACCATCCTTCCATTCTCCATTAAGAGTCTTCAACTGTGTAGTTCCACCTTCTGTAACATAAACAACCTTAAATGGTCCAAGCCAATGTGTTCTGAACTTTCATGGATGCTTCATGAACTTGTTGTCATATAAAAATACCAAATATCCTTGTTTAAATGTTTTCTTCTTGATATGTCTATCATGGTAAGCCTTTTCTCATTCTTTTTGTACCTGCTGGTGCAATCCTGCAATGAACCTGTCTTCCTCTAGTTCTATCAACTACGTGAGCCTGTCTTGAACAATGTCGGTGTCATCCATACCTGTAAATGCTACAATTCTTAAACTAGGAACCAAATATTCCATACGTACCACTACTTCTTGGCCATAAACTAACTTGAAGGGAGTCTGTGTTGTTAACATTTTGCAAGTAGTTCGATAAGCCCATAATGCTACTGGAATTTTCAAATCGTAATCATCTTTGTTAACACTGCAAATATTAGTCAGTGTTGTCTCCAAAATCTTATTGAAAGCTTCGACTGTACCGTTCACCTGTGGGTGATATGGTGTGCTCTTCTGATGGTGAACTTTGAACTCTTGATTCAAGGCTTCAATAGTTTTGTTAATGAAGTGTGTGCCTTGATCACTCATAAGGATCTTTGGGCATCCAAATATGGTTATGATATCATCAAAGATGAACCGCGTAGTTGTAGTTGCACTACAGTCTTTAATTGCTCTTGCTTCTTCCCATCTGGTCAAATAATTTGTAGCAGTGCTGATGTATCGAGCTCCTGTGCGCGTTCCTGGTGGGTTGATAGGTCCCACAAAGTCAATAGCCCATTTCTCAAATTCTTGTAAAGTTAGTTGAGGTTCTAAAGGCATCTCATCCCTTCTAGAAGGCTTCCCTACTCTTTGACATACATCATAGGATTTGTAGTATTCATTAGCATCCTTATGTAAAGTGGGCCACCAGAGGCCATCTTTGAGAATCCTCTGTGATATTTCTTTCCCTGCATAATGTCCTCCTGCGATGCCTTCATGTGCTTCTTCAAGAATCAATTGTCTTTTTGACTCCATAACACATCTTCTTAAGATCTCATATGGTCCCATCTTATATAATTTTCCAACTATAAGCTGAAAATATGCAACGCAGACTACCAATTGTTTCTTCTTAATAACTGTATACTCGCGAGGTTCCATTCCTGTGGACAGGAACTGGACTATCTCGGCGAATTGATCATCGAATTTATTTATGTCCAACAACTGTGCATCTGGTAGTGTATCATCCAAACTTGTAGGTTCATCTCCATGTTCTAACCTGGATAAGTGGTCAGGTCCCTTATTCATTCGTCATGGCTTGACACAAACTCAAAGTCATACTCATGGAATAATAATAGACATCTGCATATTCTTCCCCCCAACATTATCTTGTTGACTAAGAACTTCAATGCAGAATGATCAGTAAACATCTTAAAATGTCCTCCTAACAAGTAGTGTCTAAACTTATGCAACACATATACCATAGCTAGGCCTTCTCTTTCAGTGGTAGTATAATTCATTTCACATGTATAAATCTTCCTGCTAGAAAAGGCTATAGGGTGGTCAATATCTCCTACACCTGGGTGTGATAAAATGGCTCCTAATGTAATGGATTAAGCATCGACATGAACATGGAATTCCTTACTCCAATATGGTAAAACCAAAATAGGCGCAGTGATCATTTTCTTTTTTAATGTGTAGAAGCTCTGCTGGAATTCCTTTGTCCATTGAAACTTACTATACTTCTTTAATAGATTCTCCATAGGTGTTTCTATCTGTGTGTAACCCTTAATAAACTTTATGTAGTATCTAGTGTGTCCTAATGTAGTGTGCAACTATCTCATCGAAGTAGGAGGAGGTAGATCAACAATGATAGCGATCATGGAAGGATCTACCAACAACCCTTGCTTATACACTATGTATCCTAACAACACTCCAAAAGGTGAAAAGAAAATACACTTCTTCAAGTTCATGGAAATCTGACATTTCCTGCACTTATCCAACATTAATTTCAAACATTCAATATGATCTTTCAATAGACTAAAAATTATCTAGTCATCAAAGTATGCTTCTAAAAACTTATGTAAAAATTCCTTAAATGCTTTGACCACCACCCTGGAAAATATGGTTGGCGTATTATTCAAACCAAAAGGAATCACAATGTACTGAAAAGAACCCCATTCTATTGCAAATGTAGTCTTATGTTTTCCCTCCTTAGCAATTCCGATCTGGTGATAGCATGAAAATCCATGTGTGAATGAATAAACTTCATGTCCTCCTACATTATCTAGAACTTCATCAGTAAAAGGCGTAGGAAATGGATCATGTAGACATGCATCATTCAATTTCCTTAGATCTACACAGATTTTGATTTCTGATGTCTTCTTATCTTGGACCACCATAGGGTTGATCCATTCAGATTCTTCGACTGGTTCTATAATTCATGCTTCCATCATTCTATCTAATTCAGTATTAACTTTCTTCTTGTACTTGGGATTAAGTTTGTAAGGCCTATACTTAACAGGCCTTGCATTTGCTTTGAAAGGAATCTTCATTTCCCCCTGTTGGCATGTTTAATGGAAGAGTGCACTTGTCATTGATGGAAAGAACAAAAGGCGGAGCAGAAGGAGAGAAATCTCAGGAGGAAGAATGACAATACTGTTGGAGGATCGTTACCATCAGATATGCAAGCCAGATCAATGAAAGGGATGAATTGTGGAGAGCGAAAGGAGAATTAAATTATTTTCTCTTTCCAATCCTGCAATTAGTCAAGACCATCCGATCTTATAGCTTCGAATATCGACGATTGTGGTTGATCTAATAAACGATCAAATTAAGTCGGATTAAGTCATGACCATCAGATGCAAAAACGCCAGATCAATGATATGGATAGATTGCTAAGATTGAAAGGATAATTAAATATCATGTTATTTCCAATCCCGCAGTTAGTTAGGACCGTCAGAGCTTATAGCCTCAAAGATCAACGATTGTGGTTGACTCACCAACAACGCACAAATTCAAATTGTGGAGTTTGGGTGACGAGTTAAATCACTCGCAAGTTGTGGTTCCAAAATCATCCTTGATCGTTGATATGCTTCGAAGAGTCTTTACAACCGTTGGATCACTCTTGAGTTGAAGGATAGGATAAGCAGGGAAAAATGGTTGAGAATTCGTTTATCCAAATACCCATTAGTCGTTCGATCATTCTAATTGGAAGGACAGGATAAGATAGAAAAGCATCATTGTAGATAGATCGAGCCATTGATCTAAGAACATGATCCACAAAAAAAATTTAGTTTGGGTCTAAAGTTGCGAGGAGGTTATTGTTCAGGGAATCTCACTTCGTAAGAATTGGCAAATTGAAAATTTGAATTACCCGAAGTCCCGAAATTTGAAATGAATAAGGACCATCAAATTTGGAGAATATACGATGACCATTAGATCAGAGAGAACCATGTTGGCAAACCATGTCAACAAGACTACATCAACAAGGACACATGGCACAATCAGACAATGACAAGTGTCAAGTTGAATCGACATTTCAGGTATGTGCAAATCATGAATATGAGTGACACGTGGAGCCTACTCTGCTCATGACACATCATCAAGTGACGTAAGTTAGTTATGTCACTCTAGGAGTTTTAGTTCAGGAATTTTACCACCGGCACTTGCCCAAAGTTCCAAAGTCCTGGATGCCGAAGTCCCAAAGTGGACATGGGTCATACGATCTAAAGAAAACTTCAGGCTAACACTCAACCATTGATCATATAGCAATGTAAGGATCAAATATGACCATTGATCCAGTTCTATGATATAAATGAGAACCGTCCGATCTGTTCGGAAAAATCTTCTTTGGGATATTTGAAAGGTTGCGAAGTCCCGAAGACACGAAGGGCGAAGTTTCGAAGTTTGGAGACGCAAAAGGATCACAATCATTGATCCAAAAGGGACATGTGTTAGTGGATTTTCATATCCAGAATATTGACGTATGAAGGAAAGAAGGGTTTGAGAGTTGAAACTCTCGAAGCCCAGATCACGAAATAAATCACATTCATTAATTTAGGAAGGTCAGATCTGATCCACAGAACATGAAAGAACAAATCTGAATTATCAGTTCAGGAGCATTGTCAGGATCATGAGATTGGCAGTCCCCTCGCATTGTGGGGATTGAAGGTGCGTGAATGTTAATGAGTTGAGGGTGGGCCTCAATTGAAACCATGGTTTTGGAAAAAGGACACTTGGAGGCTCGAGGTAAATTGCGGGGCGAAACACAGTTTGATCTCAAACCACCTTTGGTCATGCCCGCAATCACGTGGTCACATGAGAGCATCGCCCAAGGTCACATCAATGGAATATTGAGAAAGGATCTAGTGCTGCTAGGCTCCACATTGAAAATTCAAAAAGAATCTATGTGTATAATCCAATGACATTGATCAAATCGAATCTAATTGAAGGTTTGTTGTTTCATCTCATGTTTTCTTGATTAGTTATGATTCAGTTACACTAAATGAATCATTGCTCTAGGAAATTGGAATCATGGCTCTTGAACGTTCTCGGTAAAATAAGTTGAACTGTATGTGATCAATTAGAAAGAAGGAACAGAGCCGAAAATATGTAGAGATGAAGAACATAAGCTGGACAGAGAAGAAATGGTGAAAACAAAAGACTGTACAAGAACCAAGGAGCAGATGGAGAGAGACAGCAAGTGGAGCCAAGCATGAATAGATAGAAGCAGAGAAGAATTGTAGAACAAAGAAGAAGTGGTAAGCATTGAAATGTCTGTATTGTTGTAAGGTGTTATTCAAGTAAATATTTATAATCAAGGTGGTAGGGTGGTGCTAGGGAGGACTGTTTTCCTTGGAGTTTCAAGTAGGTGCTTGAACACAGGTAGTTGTAATTTCCATTTAGTTGCATCCAGAAAAACTAGGGTGGTAGGGTGGTGAAGGGTGAACCATTGTTCTCTATTATGTAGGTTGGTGCCTATGTGACTAGTAGTTGGATCTTCCATCCAGTTGGTTCTGGAACACTTAGGGAGTTGGTGCTTCCTTCTAGTGGGTGCTAGAGAAACCAGAGAATTGGTTCTCTCATCAAGTTTCATCTTGTTAGAGAAGAGGTTGTAGCCTCATTTTGAGTTGGTGCACAAATAAAGATGATGTACAAGACTTAAAATACTGCCTATCATTCGAAGAAGAAGAGGTTTTCTCCCTTTACGAGTTTCCTCATGAATATATGTCTCTATGTATATCATATGTGTGATTTATGTTTTCTCTTCCTATTGTTCATGTCTTTCATAATCTTGATGATCACTTGGAAAAGTTTAATAATATTTTAAATAGACATAAAATTGTTTAAGCACAGTAACAACTGATTCACCCCCCCCCCCCTTAGTCATCTTAGTAATTCCAAAAATTGGTATCAAAATAAGTTCCTTTTATCTAAGGGAAGATCCTAGAGCTTAAACATGACTAGCCATGAAGGAACTTCAACCAATAAGGCCCCCGTGTTCAATGGAAAGTTAGGATGAGAACCTAGATAATGGCTTTAGGTGCAGATGTCTGACATGTGGTAGAGACTGGTTATGTAAAGCTAGTTGTAATAGCTTCTAAGGATGACAAGCTAGAATTCAGCTTCAACTCTAAGGCTATGAATGCTATTCTGAGTGGGCTTCTAGGAGAAGAATTTGTAAAAGCTATGCACTTAGAATCTGCCAAAGAATTGTGGGACAAACTCATTAGCAGTTACAAAGGTAATGAGAAGGTAAAGGATGCCACGATTCAAAACTACATATTATAGCTTGAACAATTAAAGATGAAAGAGGATGAAACTATTGAGAAGTACTTTTTGAGAGTTGAAGAACTATTAAATGAAATGAAAGGACTTGGTGAAAAAATTGAGGAAGCCTCTTTAGTTTAGAAAATTTTGAGATCTCTGCCAGATAGGTTCAACCCAAAGGTCTCTGTTATAGAAGAAATTAATGATCTAAAAGATCTTCCTATTGACCAACTCCTAGGAAATTTGACTTCTTATGAAATGAGGATAGGTAAAGATAAACCCACCTCTAGAGAAGCATCATTAAAAGTAGATAAGAATGAGGATTTTGAGCCTGATGAAATTGAAGTAAAATTTGTGAGAAGACTAAAGAAAGGATCAGGAAAGTACCAAGGAAAGTTACCCTTCAAATGTCTAACTGTGGAAATATAGGTCACTTTGCATCTAAGTGTCCACACAAGAATAAGGACCAGAAGGTTGAAGGTGAAGAGAAGTACAAACCCAAGAGACTTGGTAAAAAGAAAAGTTTATGTGTAAACAATGACGACTCTTCAAGAGACACATATAGTGATTCTTCTTGTGAAGATAAGGTTAATGAATTTATTCTTATGTCCAAAGACGTTTATGATAATAAAATCACAGGAAGTGATGTTGATGATGAAGAATTTTTGGTTCAAATGGAATGAGAACTAATTAGTTCTCTAGAAGAAATTGCTAGACTCGGATTTAAGAAGAAAAAGAAAAAAAAATTGTTGATACAGTTCGAGAAAGATAGTAAGAAACTTGATGAAGACTTTTCCCTGCTAAAAGTTGAATTAGAAGAGGCAAAGAAAATAGAGGACATTATGAAACAACAGTTATCAGAAAAGAAGGCAAGATGTGAAGCCTTGGAAGAAGAGGTAGTAAAAAACAGAAAAGAGATGGAGAAGTTTAAAGCATTGTATCTCCAAAATCTTCCAAGCATTAAAGCCTCAACATAACTAAATGAAATTCTGAGCAAACATAGATCTCCTTTGTTGAAGACTGGTTTAGACTATGTAAGTGGTTCAAGAAACAAACAACCAGAAAGGAAAGAGTCAGTAAAGATGATCAAGTTCCAAGTCAACAAACAACTAGACCATGTGAGTACTTTTCCACCAAAAGATAATAAAGACAAGATGATCCCTGATAAAAAACAAACATATCAGAAGATGGAGAAAAAAATTCCAAGAAGAAGTCCATCCTTCAGGTACCAAAATTTCTTCCATGGTTACTATTTTTACTGCTCTAATTTTGTTCATAAGATTACAAATTGTCAAATTAAGTTAGGAGACATGCAACTAAGGAGATCAAGAAATAAACAATCTCTGCAACATAGAACTAAACAACCAATGAGTAGAAAAAATTGCACCAATCACTTTGACCTATTGAACATTGATCTTGAATGCTATAACTGTCATAACTTCGGTCACAAAGCTTCAAACTGCCATCTGAAGAATTACAAAGCAGATCCAAGGATAAAACCCTCAGCTAGAAATGCCATCACATGGAAAAAGAAAGATAGTGAAAAATGTGGTCTAGTACTTTCAGCTCAAAAACAAAAAAAAACCCTGGTATATAGACAATGGATGTTCTAAGCACATGACTAGAGACAAGGATAACTTCTTGTCTATAAGTAAAAGAAAAAATAGGAAATGTGACCTTTGGAAATGATGAACCAGGTAAAATCAAGGGTAAAGGGATGGTGAGTTTAAGTAATGGAAAAGGGAAAGCCCAAGATGTTCTTCTTATAGATGGGTTGAAGCATAATTTTCTCAGTGTAAGTCAAATGTGTGACAGAGGATGCGAAGTGGTGTTCACTTCCAAAGATTGTAAGATAAATTCTATAAACTCGGGACAAGTGGTGGCTAAAGGCATAAGGACAGATAATAATGTATATGTGCTGAAAGAGGATAGAGAAGAGTGTCATATAAGAAAACATGATGAAAGATGGTTATGGCATAGGAGACTTGGACATCTAAACTTTGACCACTTAATCAAGCTAAAAAATCTTGAGGCAGGAAAAGATCTTCCAAGAATATCAAAGCCATAAGATTCTGTGTGTAAACCCTACCAAGTAGGAAAGCTAACCAGGACACAATTTAAATCCAACATCTCTACTTCAACAAAGAGGCCACTCCAATTATTTCATATGGATTTATGTGTACTATCAAGACATGAAGGAACAAGGAAGGAAAACTACTTCGTTTTGATCATTGATGATTACTCCAGACTCACTTGGGTTGTTTTTCTCAAAGAAAAAGATGAAGCATTTGAGAAATTTAAAATATTTAAGGCATTAACTAAGAATCAAATAGGCAACAGGTTAAAGGCAGTAAGGTTAGACATAGGAGGATAATTTATGTCAAGTGATTTCAAGGAATTATGTGATAAACATGGGATCAAGAGATAATAAACAATCCCATGATCTCCATAACAAAATGGAGTAGTTGAGAGGAAAACTAGAACAATTTAGCAAATGGCCAGGTCAATGACGAATGAGAAGAACATTGGTCAAAAGTACTAGGTAGAAGCAATACACACAACAGTCCATATTCTTAACAAATCCCACTTTAGACCACACAGTGACAAGACACCTTATGAACTGTGGTATGGAAGACCTTCTTGAATCAAACACTTCAAAGTCGTTGGGAGTAAGTGATACATAAAGAATAATAATGAAAACCTTGGAAAGTATGATGACAGGGTTGATGAAGGAATCTTCTTAGGATATGCTACCAATAGTACAACAAATATATGCTTTAATAAAAGATTGTATAAATTAGTTGATTGCATTGATTTAAAAGTTGATGAAGGAGTCCCAATAAGAGAGGTGAGAAATATTGAGTCTACTACAGAGGACACAACTGAAGTTGAAGATGAACAAGTCCAAGAATCAGAAAAAGAAGACTCTGAGTCATATAAAGATACAAATACTCAGGCAGACTCAAATTAGCATACAACATCAAATTCTTCCTCCAGAATTACTCAAAAGAATCATCCTGCAAGTCGGATAATTGGTGGGAAAGACAAAGGTGTACAAACCAGGAGAAGGACACTCAAAGACACCGAGCAATCACATATAGCCTTCATATCCATGGTGGAACCTAAGAACTTTAATGAAGCCAGTGAAGATGTAAATTGGTTAAAATCAATGAATGAGGAACTGAATCAGATTGAGAAGAACAATACTTGGGAGCTCGTTCGTAGACCTGCATATAAGAATGTAATTGGCTCCAAATGGTTGTTTAAGAACAAAATGAATGAACAAGGAAAAATTGTTAGGAATAAATCCAAATTGGTCTGTAAGGGGCATGCACAAGTTGAAGGACATGATTTTGATGAAACCTTTGCACCAGTGGCAAGATTGGAAGCCATCAAAATGTTTCTTACCTATGCATGTCATAAGAACTTTAAAGTATATCAGATGGATGTTAAGTCATCATTTCTTAATGGAGATCTAAAAGAAGATGTATATGTGGAGCAACCTAAAGGATTTTCACTGACAGATAATATTGACTATGTCTGTAAGTTGAAAAAGGAATTATATGAACTAAAACAGGCACCACGAGCCTGGTATTATAGACTGGACAAATTTCTACAAGACAAAGGGTTCAAGAAAGGTACTATTGACAGTAATCTATACATTAAGTATGAAGGTGATGATTTATTATTTGTTTTGGTTTATGTAGATGATATTATTTTTGGATGCACTAATGACCCTTCAGTTCAGTGGTTTGCTAATTCAATGCAGACTGAGTTTGAGATGTCCATGATAGGAGAACTGTCATATTTTCTTGGTTTACGAATCAATCAGAGTTCTGCAAGGATATTTATCTCTCAAGAAAGGTATTTGAAAGAGGTGTTAAAGAGGTGTTAAAGAGGTTTTAGATGGGATATTCTACACCTGTGAGCACACCTATGGTGGTTGGCTACAATCTTAGTAAAGATGATATTTCACTTGATTTTGATCAAAGAACATATCGATCAATGATAGACAGTCTTTTGTACATCACAACATCCCATCCTGATACAATGCAAGCTATAGGAATGGTAGGTTGTTATCATTATACTCCTAAACAAATTCATTCAGCAGTTGTCAAGAGGATATTCAAATATTTGAAAGGTACAATTACTTATGGTCTTTGGTATCCTAGAAATTAGAATTTTCAATTAACTGCATATTCAGATGTTGATTGGGAAAATTGTTTGGATGAGAGAAAGAGCACCAGTGAAGGTGCATTCTTCTTAGGTGATTTGTTAGTAGCATGGATTAGTAAGAAACATGGATCTATTTCATTATAAACTACAGAGGCAGAGTAGATTGTTGCAGCTACTTGCTGCACTCAAATCTTATGGATGATACAAACTCTTGCAGATTTGAAGGTAACTTATATTGATCCTATTCCACTTCACTGTGATAACACCAGTTCCATTAGTGTCTCAAAGAATCCTTTTCTCCATTCTAAAATGAAGCATATACCAATAAAGTGTCATTTTATCAAAGAGCAAGTTACAAGCAGAGTTGTTCAGTTTAATTATATTCCTAGCTAAGACATCTTTACTAAACCCCTAGACAAGAAACCATTTGAATATCTCCTTCAAAATCTGGGTGTCATCCCTTCTCTTACCTAAGATATTCCATCCTATTAGGGGGAGTATGTGTTGGTTGAATATATGATACCTCCGAAAAAGTACTGCAACAGCTTAAGGGGAGCATGTTTTCTTTGAGATTGAGGTCAAAGGGGGAGAAAAGGTGTGGTCTGGATGCTACAGTTGGAGTTCTAAGCACAATAGTGCAACCTTTCAGGGTTTCCATCAATTCCAAAGGGGGAGATTGTTGGCATGTTTACCGAAAAAGTGTGCTTGTCATTGATGGAAATAATAGAAGGCGAAGAAGAAGGCAAAAAAAATTAGGAGGAAGAAAGACAGGACTATTGGAGGATCGTGACCATTGGATCTGCAAGCCATATCAACAACAGGGATAAATTGAGGAGAGAGAAAGTAGAATTAAAGGATTCACTATTTCCAATCCCGCAATTATTCAGGACCATCCGATCTTATAGCTTCGAATATCGACGATTATGGTTGATCTAACAAACGATCAGATTAAGTTGGATTAAGTCATGATGGTCGGATGCACAATTGCCAGATCAACAACAGGGATATATTGTGGAGATCGAAAGGAGAATTAAATATCATGTTATTTCCAATCCCACAATTATTCAGGACCGTTAGATATTATAGCCTCGAAGATCGATGAATGTGGTTGACTCCCCAATAGTGCAGGACCTCAGATTGTGGAGTTTGGGTGACGAGTTAATTCACTCGCAAGTTGTGTTTCTGCAATCATCCTTGATCATTGATATACTTCAAAGAGTCTTCATGACCGTTGGATCATTATTGAGTGGAAGGATAGGATAAGCAGGGAAAAATGGTTGAGAATTCGTTTATCCAAATACCCGTCATTCATTGGATCATTCTAAGTGGAAGGACAGGATAAGCTAGAAAAGAAGCATCATATATAGATCGATCCATCGATCTAAGAACATGATCGACGAACAACATTTATTTTGGGTCTAAAGTTGTGAGGAGGATACTGTTTGGGGAATCTCACTTTGGAATAATTGGTGACTTGAAAAGTCGAATTACCCGAAATCCAAAATGAATAAGGACCATCGGATCTAGAGAATATACGATGACCGTTAGATCAGAGAGAACCACATTGGAAAACCATGTTAGCAAGACTACGTCAGCAAGGTCACATGGCACAATCAGACAATGACAAGTGTCAAGTTGAATTGACATTTTAGGTACATGCAAATCACAAATCTGAGTGAAACATGGAAGCTACTTGGCTCATGACACATCATCAAGTGACGTAGATAATTTATGTCACTCTGGGAGTTTTACTTCAGGAGTTTTACCACCAGCACTTGCCCAAAGTTTCGAAGTCCCGAAGTGGACATGGGTCATCTGATCTAAAGAACACTTCAGGTGAACACTCAACCATTGATCATATAGTAATGTAAGGATTGAATATGACCATTGATCCAATTCTGTGATATAAATGAGAATCGTTTGATCTATTCAACAAAATATGCTACATGATATTTGAAAGGTTGTGAAGTCCCAAAGACCTTAAGGGCGAAGTGCCAAAGTCCGAAGATGAAAAAGGATCGCAGTCGTTGATCCAAAAGGGACACACATCAGTGGATTTTCAGCTCCGAAAAATTAACATATGGAGGAAATAAGGGTTTGAGAGTTGAAACTCTTGAAGCTTGGATCGCGAAATAAATCACATTCGTTAATTTAAGAGGGTTAGATCTGATCCAAAGAACGTGAAAGAACAAATTTGAACCATCAGTTCAGGAGCACCATCAATATCGTGAGATTGGCAGTCCCCTCGCATTGTGGGGATTGAAGGTGCGCGAACGTTAATGAGTTAAGGGCAAGCCACAATTTAAACCATAGTGTTGGAAAAAGGACATGTGGAGGCTCAATGTAAATTGCGGGGTGAAACACAGTTTGATCTCAAACCACCTTTGTCCATGCCCACAATGATGTGGTCACATGAGAGAATCACCCAAGGTCACATCAGCGGAAGATTAAAGAAGGATCTAGCACTTATAGGCTCCACATCGTAGGTTACGCATTGAAAAGTCAAAAAGCATCTACGTGTATAATCCAATGGCATTGATCAAACCGAATCTGATCAAAGGGTTGTTGTTTCATCTCGTGATTTCTTGATCAGTTAGGATTTAGTTACACTAAATGAATCATTTCTCTGGGACATTGGAATCATGGCTCTTAAGAGTTCTGAGATTCCCGACATGAGCATTAGAGATTCAGAGAATAACAAATGATGAGGGCATGAATAAAAGAAAGAAGTCGTGATAGAAGAATGTTGTTGTTTCTCGATAAAATAAGTTGAACTATATGTGATCAAGTAGAAAGTTGGAACAGAGCTGAAAAGATGAAAAGATGAAGAATTTCGCCAACAGCCCCCCTGAACATCACTATGGAGTAAAAAACAATGAGTCCCAACTACTAGGCCATATTAGGTACTCATGTACAATGCAACTAATGAACACTGGATAAAAGTGAGGAAAGAGGGAAAACCACATGGGAACAACGCCCCCCCCCCCCTCAAAATATAATGTATCAAACGAAGAAAATGGTAGTTGCTAGGAAACTGTGTTCTTCACTGCAAGATTATCCCACAAAGTTTTAAACTTCTTCTCACCGAAAGTCTTCGTGAATATGTAGAAATATTTATGGATCTAATGAAGTCCTTTGGCAACCTGTCGGGCCTTGCACCTCTTGATCCTGTGGACCCATCTGCACCTGGAAACATTTCTTTTTGGTGGAAGTGGATCCAGATTCCAAGTCTAATTCTATAGGAGAGATTCATGATCCTCCTGGATGTCTTGTTTCCATAATGTATTTACCACAACCTTATTGTAGGTTTATGGATCAGTAGATTGAACCATATGGAAATGGATGGGCATCATAGGTTCTGAAGCTAAAAGTTCATGAGAAATATCCTCATGCTGAGATCAAGTCCTCCTCGAATCCAATGGATTTTATACAAGGATACATGCTTCTTGATGTGTGAACTATGCCTTCCCGGGCATCTACTGAAGCTTCAACGTTGGTTTATTATCTGGCTGTATTGCCTGCTTATTTCCATGTACATAATATGCATGTATGGAATCATCTCTGATGTATGAAAGTGATGGAAGCACAAAAGTATATGCATGTTGCACTGGAGGTGCATGAAAAGTACTCTCCTTATGTGTAATTAGAATAAAGGAGTCATCGTCAGAAAACTTAGTGATTTTATACAACCTTGACTTGTGATCCACCTCACCAATTGCAATGATGGAATTGTCATGCATGTCAATCACTGAAACTGAATTTGATGTAAATTCAACCTTTTTACCTTTCTGAGTGATCTAATAAACTGAGAGAAGATTCATAGAAAGCCTTGGAACATGTAAAACATTCTCAAAACTACCATTATCGAGTTCCACTCTCCTTTCTCCTACTACTGCTACTAGAGTATCATCCCCCATGAGAATAAGGGGTCTTGAGCATGGACTCAAAGAAGATAAAACATCCTCTTTCTTTTCCATATGATGGGATGCAATAGAATCTATAATCCATGAATTAGATTAGGAATTAATTTCAACCAAAGCATGATGATTACCTTTCGTAGGAGCATGATGTTCTTCCTTCTGCTTCTTGACTCCCTCTGGAATAAAGTTTCCAAGGTTGTTCTGCTGAAGTGCCCGTGCCATAAGATTGATTTGTTTCTTCATGCATGTGTATTCTTCATGATTCGGTTTATTGTAGTAATAGAACTACTTTCCCTTCTTCTTCTTCTATTCTTAAGAGTCTTTGGAACCTGAAGAATTGTTAAAGGGTTTGGAATATCCCTCCTTCTCATCCTATTTCTCCTTCTCGTTTTGTTTGGATGATACTTTTCCATAGTGCATGGTGAGTGCATGTGCTTTGGGATCCTTGATGAGGCCCATATGTATGATTTTTGTCTTCTCTTTTGTAAGAGACTCAATGAGCTAAGCCAATGTAGGCATTTTCTAACTTGTTCCAAAAAGACATCTGCCAGAATGGAAATTGGAGACATATACAATGTATTCTGGTCCTAGCTTGGAAAATATTGTTAGAATAAGTTATTTCTCTCGTGTATGCTTATCAATACCACATTACCCCAAGATCAATAGAAAATATTTAAATTTAATAAAAAAATCTTGTAAATTATCAAAACTTTTAGGGTCTAAGGTATTCAACTATACCTCAAGCATATGACCTTGCATCTCATCCTGCTTTCCAAAGAGTCATTCCAAGGTGGTATAGATATTGTTTGGATTCTTTCATGCGGAAACATAAAACAATAAATCAATGAAGATTAACTCAAGAAGTAGCCTTGTGGCCTCATCCTTACAGTTCGCTCATCTAGTCTTCTCAAGAACTGATGTAGGTTTTGTTTCTGTCGCCATCGTCAAATTATATAGTCATTTTAATTTGAGTTGGAATGCGACTTTTGGATTCCATTATAAATAGTTGTACGGTGTTATTATTATCACCAAACTTTATTGATAAAGTTGCATCATCTCCATCCCTTCTATTTATCCTAAAAATATCTTGAAAACTCAGATCGTGGATTCCGAGATATGATTGACGGTGCTATGGAAACTATAGATATGATAAAACAACTATATCTCCTAAAGTATGATGTGGGTTCTGGAGATATTTTGTGAGAATGAGAATCCCTATTTTATACGTCTTTGGTCCAAAGTTCATCTCGACCCATATCGTAGATTTCAAGATATGGCTATTTTACTGCAGAAACCCAAATTTCTGAGGGGTTGTTGAATCGTCACACCCTAGAGAAGGATAAAGTGCGACGATGTTGAATCGTCGCTCCCTAGTGAAGTACAGAGTACGACGATTGTGAAAAATTGAATCACCGCACCCTAGATGAGGAACACAGTGTGACGAAGTCGCACCTTGGCTATGTATAGGATGCAACGATTCTAATCATCACAACTTTCAATAGGGATAGGCCACGACGATGGCAGAAACTAGGTTTACTCAAATCCTCTTTTGCTCTTCTCTGGCTTGTTTGGATTTCTCCAAGTAGCTTGGCTCTGATACCATGTCATTTTTTCATGGAAACCTGCATAGCGGACCTAGGTAAAGAAGACACAAACAAATATTATCAAGAAAAGGAAGAGAGATACTATATGAAGAATGAAAATCAATGTTTATTATTATCTAATCAATAAGTGAGTGATATTCACTCATATAGGAAATGACATCCTATAATTAGGAACGCATGCATAATAGTGATGGTATAAAATTAGAACATCTAAAATAGAACTAGTTAGTTAACTCCCACTGAACTAGTGTGTCGAAAATAGAAATTTCTCGAACAATGAAAGCATGTATGCAACTGACCCTATTCTGTCTAATATCTCAAATGGACCACCGAATCTAGCTACTAGATTTGTACAACTACCAAAATTTAATGAGCTCTTATTGGGATTCACTTTCAAAAGGACATGCTCTCCCACTTTAAATTATCTATTTGTCATTTTCTTATCTGCATAAATCTTTTGTCTATCTTGTGCTGCCTTCAAAGTCTGTTTAATTTTAACCATCTGGTCTTCCATATCCTTGAGAAATTATGGCCCAAGTACTACTCTGTTTGTTGGGTTGTCCCAACTCACTGGAATATTACATTTTCTACCATACAAAGATTCAAATGGTCTCATCTTCAATGAATCTTGATACCCATTATTATAGACAAACTCAACCAAATGTATGTAATTTTCCCATTTAGATGGTTTATCCATCACGTACATTCTCAACATGTCTTCAATCACTTGGTTGAATCTCTCTATCTACCCATTTGATTGTGGATGGTATGTTGTGCTAAAATTCATATTTGTACCAAATCCTTTAAATAATCCCCTTCAGAAATTTGAAGTAAATTTTTTATCTCTATATGAAACAATTTATTTAGGCATCCCATGCAAACTAGCAGTTTCCTTCATGTAAATTTATGCAATATTAGTTGTTGTATGAGTCATTTTCACTAGTACAAAATGAGAAACCTTTGTCAATTTATGTACCACTACCATTGTCGAATCATGTTGCGTTTTTGTCCCGAACGATTTAGAAATAAAATCAGTGCTTACCACTTCCCATTTCTTATACGGAATTTGAAATGGTTGTAGAAAACTTGTTGGGTGTATATCCTCAACTTTCACACTCTAACATTCCATACATATGAAAATGTAATCAACGACATCCTTCTTCATTCCTGGCCAAAATAGTTGGATTCTTACAGTTGTAATTATTTTCTCATAACCAGGATGTCTAGCATATGGAACATTATGCATCTGTTTTAACACCAAATTCCTAAGTTCTCTGGAACTAGGAACATAAATTGCATTTTTATTCATAATTAATCCATCTTCCTTCATCTCATACCCTTTAAATTTCTATTGTACATTTTCTTGTTGTAAACTTTCTTTTACTTATAGGTAATGTTGGTCGATAACAACAACATCTAAAATTATGCTCTTCAAATATGAATTGTGCATACTAATGGCTGTAGCATGCATGAGATGTACTCTTCCACTAAGTGCATCAACAAATTTATTTTATTTTCCTTTGATATTCTTGATTTCAAAGTCATACTCACTTAAAAACTCCAACCATCTTGTCTCCTGGCATTCAAATTTGGTTGCCCAAAAAGATATTTCAGACCACTATGGTTTGTTCTTAATTCAAATTTCTTCCCCATTGAATAATGCCTCCACATATTTAATGCATGAACTATGACAACAAGATCCAAATTATATGTGGCATAATTCCTCTCATGCTCTTTAAGCTTTATAGACTCGTAAGTGATGAAATGTCCATTTTGAGTGAGGACTCCACCAAGTCCCTCTTTGCATACATTTTTACATACCACAAAACTTTCATTTTGGTTAGAAATCTTCAAAATAGGTGCACTAGTAAATAACTCTTTCAACAAGTTAATATTTTCTTCACACTCAATTGTCCATTCAAACTTAATTCCCTTCTTTTTTAAAGTAGTGATGGGATGATCAATCTTAGGGAACCCTTCTATGAATATTTTTTAGTATCCAACTAATCCCATAAAAGATCTAACTTCTCAAACATTCCTTGTTGTTTACCATCCTCTAATGTATTCAATCTTCTCTCGGTCTAATGGTATGCCTTATTATGAAATGATGTGCCCCAAATAATGGATCTATTCTTGGTAAAAAGAAAAATTTCTTAGATTGGAATACAATTGATATTCTCTTAGTACTTGTAGTACCAACCTCAAGTTATTTCCATTCTCTTCCTTGGAATTAGAATAGATAAGTATGTCATACAAGAATACAATGACAAACTTATCCAAATAATTTCTCAATATTCCATTCATTAATCACATAAATAAAGTTGGTGCATTAGTTAGTCCAAATGGCACCACTACAAATTCAAAATGCCCATACCTAGTTCTAAAAGTTGTCTTATTGATGTATTCTTCCTTGATTCTCACCCAATGATACCCTTAACTCAAGTCTATCTTTGAGAATATATTTTATCCTCTTAGATGATCGAAGAGGTTATCAATTATGGGTAGAGGGTATTTGTTCTTCAAAGTGACTTTATTCAGTTGTCTAAGGTAAATGCACAGCCTCAATGCTCCATCCTTCTTTTTTACAAAGAGTTCTAGTGCTCCCCAATGTGAAACACTTAGGCATATGTACCCTTTATTTAAATATTATTCCATTTGCATTTGTAATTATTTTAATTATGGTGTACTCATTATGTAAGGAGTTTTTGAAACTTGGGAAGCTCTTGGTACTAAATCAATAGAGAAATCTATATCCCTCTTTGGTAGCAATTATGGTATTCATTGGAATACATCCTCAAGCTCTTGAAATACTGAGAAATATTCCACGCTTGGCCCTTTTTCATTTTATGTCTCCTCCACATGAGATACATGCAATTGACATCCTTTCCTGAAACATCTCTTCAACTGTAAGGATGAAATCTCCCTTATATAAATGGGTCTTGAAATTCCTTTCACAAGGCTTTGCTTTCCTTCTTCATCAAGACATATAAATGTCTTTGTATGAAAATATAGGACATCATGAAGCTTGTCCAACCAATCCATTCCAATTAGGATATCATAATATCCTAATGGTATAAAATTCAAATCAACATTAGTATTTAATCCATTGATATTTATTGGAAAATCTTTTACAGTAGCATTGATCCTTCTTTTGGTTCAAGTGGCTAACTAAACCAAACTTGTTTTTTCAAGCTTATTTTTCTTCAAATGAAATATTTCAACTAATTTAGGATTAATGTAATTATGGCTTGCTCCTAGATCAATTAAAATAGAAACAGGTTGGTTAATGATCTTACCTTCCACCTAAATCATATGGGATTGGTGTCCTACTTGTCAATCTTCCAAGGCAACACATATTCTTGGAATATTTCTTCCCATGTCTTATACTATAGTAGCCTATTGGATGTTGTGCATGGTCTTTATTTTATCTCCTATATGAGAGAAATCCTTGTATATGTGGTCTTCTTCACATCCCCAACATTGTATTGGTGGTGTTCCCAATTTTCTGAAAGACTCTTCTCTATTGGATTCATTTTTAGTAGGATGATCTTGTTGATTTGTATTAGGACTGCTTCTATTGAAAGGAGGCTTGAGTCCCTTCTTTCTCTGATCAAATTTCTCATTCTTCTTATCCTTCCAATACTTCTGCACATATTCTCTTCCCTTGCCTTACTCATACAAGTACTTATCCTTTTTTATGGTCTCTGTTAAAGTTCTAGGCTCATCATATTGAATATTATCTTTATAGAAATATGGAATTCCACTCAAAAATATTTATATCTTGAAATTTTCATCCTTGATAAACCCCACACACTTCAAAAATCCCAAGAAATTCTTTTCATATTCTCCCATGGTCATGCTCCCCAACTTGAGTTCAAATAAATATTCCATCTTCTTGTCATGATACTACTCTGTAGATAATCCTTCTGAAAATATCTCTTGAATTTCTTCCAAGTGATTCTACTGTCATTAATGTGATCAACTTGCTTCAATTGATCCCACCACATAACAACTTTTCCATGCAAATGGTATGTGACAATTTTAGCTTCTAGGTTAGATGAGTAGTTTTGCAATCGAAAATACTTTCTGATTCCAAAAAAACATGCTTCAAAAACATCTTCCCTTTCTCTTTCACCATCAAAGGATGGTGGATTAATCTTCCTAAGATCTCCTTACAAACCATCCATCTCATGTCTTCTTCTTTTGTGCCTAATAGGAGACACTTCCAGAATGCTCTTTGAATATTCAGATGCATAATACTTCCTTGATGATTGATGTATATGAGTTATACTAGCACTTCTTGAGTGACTGGGTCTTCTGTAGATATCTCTTATTTCAGAATGTCTACCTTCTTCCTCACGTCTTGAACCCGATCCACTCGTTGCTTGTCTCTTCAATTGATTTAGACTTCGCATCATTTGAGAATTTATATGATTCTATTCTCTCATAATTTTCTCATTGTGATATATATTACTCATTTTGATCTCTGATATGAAATTTATGGCTTCCTAATAAAGTTATTTTCACCCCAATTGTGCACTTTCTTCGCTGGTGCAATTTTACTGAAAGGCCAACTTCTGTCAATTGTAGAAGAAAACATATCAATAACCAAGAAAAGTTTTTTATACAAAAATGATAACAATAATAATTATGAATACACAATAACCTCCATATTCTCCATATATCCCTTCAGTAAGATTCTACAACAATATGGAATCTACAACTTTGTCCTTTTACAACCCTTTTTCCAGACTTAGAATTTTTTGCAAAACATGTTATCTCTCAATCTGTGCACTTATGGAAAATGTTTAGTAAACCAAATTTGTCTATCTTGATGAGCATGCAATTTTTTTTAGCAAATAAATTTTTCCATTTTTGTGATCTGGGATCACGTTTACTCCTATGAAAATCCCAAAAAGTTGTCTTGAATAGTGGATTTTGGCCTATTTTATCATTCCTCTTCGAAAACCATTAGAGTTTATTTAGTTCCTTCATGTGTTATCTCCATGTTTTCCTTTTGGACTCTCTCTGAGAATTTCATCTTAATCTGGAGCTCTGTCAATGATCTAGACCTAGATCTTTAAAAACCATGGTTTTGCGATTTCTGACAAATCCAAGCAGAAATGGAAAGTGGCCCTCTAAGGAACTTTTGTATATTTATTCCATAAGGAAAAAACCCCAAATTTTCATCTCAATATGACTTAATATGTTCCAGTTATGTCCAAAATACAAAAATGGCTCCAAACTTAGTTTTTTGTTTTGAAACTATGGAACAATTTTTCCGATGTGGTAATTTGATGACATCATTGTTGATGTGGCACCTTGGGTCCACATGACACTTGTAGGGGATGCTATGTCACCCTTTCTAGCCACCTAGAATTCCCATCATACTCTAGTCGCCACCTTCTCTCTCTCTCCTTACCTTTCTATGTAAAAATAGTAAAATATTATTAAACATAAGACCCACTCATACTAGCTGCCACATGGCACCACCCCAGTGGCCCATGTCACTAGACGGTCCCATCCATACCATGTGTAATTTCCACTCGGAACACCTTTATTATCCGTGGATATGAGTGGGTCCCAGCCCACACTTTTTCCTCGATGCATAAACAACTTTTCCCCACCCTATATCTGACAGCTAAAGTTGAGGGTGATCAACAATCCAGGGTGATTTTACATCACCAAATTGCATGAGGGTTAACGAACCTCAATGATCTGATATAAATTTTGTCCCATGATATGTGGTGCATTCTGATAGGTTTCACATCCCCAACAATTGTTTCAAAACTACCCTCTCTGTGATGCAAAACCTCCTTCCAATAACTATCATAGTATCTTTTCGCTCAACCAATAGCCCTACCATAGTGTCCTACCACCCCTCCACCAAGGCCCATCACCTTGTTGTCATGGTTTGCCACCACGGTACTATCCTCTCATCATGGACTTGTCACCATGGCCTTGCCACCATGAAATTCCACATCATCAATGTCACATCACCTGACAAGTGGCCTCCACATCATTGTTGATTTCATGTACATAAAATCCCCAAATTTCCTAAAATTCACAATTTTCAAAATTTTCAAGAATGTGTTATTTCAAAATTTTATCCAGGGTCATCATGGAATTCTGCAATTAAGCTTTTTTCATCCAATTTTAGTTCTAGTAACAACCAATAATCACCATGCTCGACCCCTCGATATTACTTATAGTTCGGCTTCTGCGAGTACTCACAAAAACTTCGACCTACAAAATCAGCCCATATGGCCCAAGTGTTGCAACCTACACTTTGATACCAATCTGTGACATACTGAGACCACTGATCTGGGACACATCACCTATGGCATAATTTTGAATACCAAAACATAATGTATCCATTGCCGAGGTACCTCTAAATTCACCTTCTTGGGTAAATATGAATTTATGTTGTGAATCTTTATTAATCAAGAAACATGTAACCAACACATGAAATAATCATGAATGATGATAAACTATAAAATAATTGACTAACATGCCATGCACAACAATAAAAATGAGCATGCATAATGTAAATACATCTCAGAGATAATAAATACAAAATGATCAATAAATTACATAGAAAACATAGAGATCACTTATCTTTAAATTAACCATTCACCAATTGGATACAGACATCGAACATTCCACCTAACCATAGAAATTGTTGTTCCAAATCTCAACAATAGGTCACCCCCGGGCCAGGTCTCCAAATACACAAGGATGGATCCTAGGCTGACTCTAACACACAACCAAGTATCAGGCTCTCTTAGTTTTCCCAACCATACAATAAATTATAGTTTACCATATCTCATCCCCCTTTATCCTGCACAACCCAAAGAAATGAACCCCTTTCTCTTCATCGCAGTCCCTCATGATGTTCCACTTATTTTTGAGGGCTCGAGTGCTACTGGTAAGCAAATATCAATGTTGGAAACTCCAAGGAATATCAGTTGTGGAAAATTATCTCTCGACTGACATTATTATCATGTGCACATACATCCATTACCTCCAGGAATAATCAATAATCTCTTATAGCCAACAAGCAATGGCTCATCTCTCCCCATAATTCCTTTCCCATGTGTAGCCAAGTGAAACAATGGACGAGGAATGAAAATGAGTGAGTAATATTGAAAAGGTCAACAATGAAAAATGAGTTATTAACAAAATGAATGAGGAATTAATGAATGAAGAACCCAAAAAATCCCAAAAGAGGGTTTTATATACTTACATGCAATAATGAACCTTTTGAAAGGCCAAAATGACTCGTTCAATCAATTAAGGGAAAAATCCTAATCACAAGTCCCAACTAGACCCACTCTCATTGGGATGGCACTTTCGACCATATTTTTCAATAGTTTCCAACTAACAAAATGTAACTAAATACTTACTAAAATATGAATCTCAGAAACAAAGGTTCTCAGATGAATTAAAAAAAAATACCGAGGAAAATGAATAAGAACAACTTGTTATGGGATTTATCAGAAAATGCGGACATAAACATATATCCCTAGATCCACCTAGATCTAGAACAAAACCGAATAGAATATGATGCTTTCCCTAAGCTCTAATCATTGAATTTACTATCTAACAAGAGATGGGAAACATACCATTTAAATATCGCTTCCTCTTGGCGTTTTTGTCCTATATTCACTCCAGTGCTCCTGTAATATTGAGTCTGCAAGGGAACACAAGCCAACCAAAGTGAAAGCAATGTTATAAAATCAATGAGAACTTATGCATGTGATCAAGGAATCATACAATAAAATAAATCAAGTTTTATGGGAAATAAACATATCATTGTATTATATTAAAGTGAAAGTGGGGATTACAACCAAAGCCTTGATGTTGCAAGGTCCCCTTCAGATGAACCTTTGCTCCAACACACACTTTCTCCTGTCCTTGAATGAAGAACATCCATAATAACTTGATAAACTGAAATGAAGCCCTCAAGTATGAACTGAAGTAGAATTCCTCATCCAATTCTTAGCCTATTCAATATTAATCTTTCTTTAATCAACCTTTAACCTTTTACATGAGAAATCTCTCTTTATAGAGGGGAAAGAGAGATGGTTAAAGAGATTAGGATGATCCCACCAAATCACAGAAGCGAGTAGGATCCCAACCATATGGATGCCACCTCATCTTCTAGAATATCCCCTTCTAGAAATTTCGTGAAGCTTGACTTTTTATTAGCCTTTTGAAATTGTCACACCCTAACTGTAGAGAAGCCTGCAGAGATGTCACATGCTCATTGTATAGTAGAGGGTGATGACCAGGCATCGTTGCATCCTTCATATGGTGTAGCCTGCAATGACCTTCCTTAATAGGGTTTTTGAGAAAAGAAATTCAGTCACTTTCCTCATGAAGAAAGGATATTTTTGGGAACATGAACACATGTTGTCAATGGATCACTAAGATGACCAAAATAATGTGTAACAAAATTCTCCCCAAAGTATGATTCTGGAACTCGTGACAGCCAGAATACTTTGTAGAATGTGTGTATCAGAAACAAAGAGCACATTGATCAAGAACCTGCAAAGAATCAAGCATCAGCATAATAATATACCATTTTCTGAGGTAGGCATTCCCATACTCAAATTACAAAATGTCAAATGAGTCATGGCCACTAAATATACAGTGTGGATCCATGTCATCGCGAATCGATATAGCCACCCAGAATACACTATGGATCTATGCTCTAAAGAATTCAAATTCGGACATAGCCACGAGACATACAAAGTGGATCTATGTGTCAATACAAATCATGAATACTCCGTCATATCTTGGACCTAAAATGGTATGATCTAGGGTCTTCATTTCCATGTGATTACAGGTGTTGAAGCCAAACATGGTAGAAACTACTTTATTACCAGTCAATGATGAGAACCATTAACAAGTGCAAGGGAAATCACCATTGATGTCCCAAGGTACCCCAGTACATTACAACAAATGAAAATAAATGAGTTGAAGTAGAGCAATCAATGGAATATTCCAATCAAGGGTCAATGATGAGGAATGAAAGAATGGATGAGGAATGAAAATGAGTGAGTAATATTGAAAGGGTCAACAATGAAAAATGAGTTATTAACAAAATGAATGAGGAATTAATGAATGAAGAACCCAAAAAATMCCAAAAGAGGGTTTTATATACTTACATGCAATAATGAACCTTTTGAAAGGCCAAAATGACTCGTTCAATCAATTAAGGGAAAAATCCTRATCACAAGTCCCAACTAGACCCACTCTCRTTGGGATGGCACTTT
Organism: Picea glauca; assembly: GCA_000966675.3. Taxonomy (NCBI): domain Eukaryota; kingdom Viridiplantae; phylum Streptophyta; class Pinopsida; order Pinales; family Pinaceae; genus Picea; species Picea glauca. Next base: position 228,855 of record JZKD02S1580574.1, on the reverse strand, counting down.
YGACCATATTTTTCAATAGTTTCCAACTAACAAAATGTAACTAAATACTTACTAAAATATGAATCTCARAAMCAAAGGTTCTCAGATGAATTAAAAAAAAATAYCGAGGAARAKGAATAAGAACWAMTTGTTATGGGATWTATCRRAAAATGCGGACATAAACAKATATCCCTAGATCYACCTAGATMTAGAACAAAACMKAATAGAATATGATGMTTTCCCTAAGCTCTAATCATTGMRTTWACTATCTAACAAGAGATGRGAAACATACCATTTAAATATCGCTTYCTCTTGSCRTTKTTGTCCTATATTCAYTCCAGTGMTCCTGTAATATTGARTCTGCAAGGGAACACAAGCCWACCAAAGTGAAAGCAATGTTATAAAATCAATGAGAACTTATGCATGTGATCAAGGAATCATACAATAAAATAAATCAAGTTTTATGGGAAATAAACATATCATTGTATTATATTAAAGTGAAAGTGGGGATTACAACCAAAGCCTTGATGTTGCAAGGTCCCCTTCAGATGAACCTTTGCTCCAACACACACTTTCTCCAGTCCTTGAATGAAGAACATCCATAATAACTTGATAAACTGAAATGAAGCCCTCAAGTATGAACTGAAGTAGAATTCCTCATCCAATTCTTAGCCTATTCAATATTAATCTTGCTTTAATCAACCTTTAACCTTTTACATGAGAAATCTCTCTTTATAGAGGGGAAAGAGAGATGGTTAAAGAGATTAGGATGATCCCACCAAATCACAGAAGCAAGTAGGATCCCAACCATATGGATGCCACCTCATCTTCTAGAATATCCCCTTCTAGAAATTTCGTGAAGCTTGACTTTTTATTAGCCTTTTGAAATTGTCACACCCTAACTGTAGAGAAGCTTGCAAAGATTTTGCATGCTCATTGTATAGTAGAGGGTGATGACTAGGCATCGTTGCATCCTTCATATGGTGCAGCCTGCGATGACCTTCCTTAATAGGGTTTTTGAGAAAAGAAATTCAGTCACTTTCCTCATGAAGAAAGGATCTTTTTGGGAACATGAACACATGTTGTCAATGGATCACTAAGATGACCAAAATAATGTGTAACAAAATTCTCCCCAAAGTATGATTCTGGAACTTGTGACAGCCAGAATACTTTGTAGCATGTGTGTATCAGAAACAAAGAGCACACTGATCAAGAACCTGCAAAGAGTCAAGCATCAGCATAATAATATACCATTTTTCGAGGTAAGCATTCCCATACTCAAATTACAAAATGTCAAATGAGTCATGGCCACTAAATATACACTGTGGATCCATGTCATCGTGAATCGATATAGCCACCCAGAATACACTATGGATCTATGCTCTAAAGAATTCAAATTCGGACATAGCCATGAGACATACAAAGTGGATCTATGTGTCAATAAAAATCATGAATACTCCGTCGTATCCTGGACCTAAAATGGTATGATCTAGGGTCTTTATTTCCATGTGATTACAGGTGTTGAAGCCAAACATGGTAGAAACTACTTTATTACCAGTCAATGATGAGAACCGTTAACAAGTGCAAGGGAAATCACCATTGATGTCCCAAGGTACCCCAATACATTACAACAAATGAAAATAAATGAGTTGAAGTAGAACAATCAATGGAATATTCCAATCAGGGGTCAATGATGAGGAATGAAAGAATGGATGAGGAATGAAAATGAGTGAGTAATATTGAAAGGGTCAACAATGAAAAATGAGTTATTAACAAAATGAATGAGGAATTAATGAATGAAGAACCCAAAAAATMCCAAAAGAGGGTTTTATATACTTACATGCAATAATGAACCTTTTGAAAGGCCAAAATGACTCGTTCAATCAATTAAGGGAAAAATCCTGATCACAAGTCCCAACTAGACCCACTCTCGTTGGGATGGCACTTTTGACCATATTTTTCAATAGTTTCCAACTAACAAAATGTAACTAAATACTTACTAAAATATGAATCTCAAAACCAAAGGTTCTCAGATGAATTAAAAAAAAATATCGAGGAAAAGGAATAAGAACTACTTGTTATGGGATATATCGGAAAATGCGGACATAAACAGATATCCCTAGATCCACCTAGATATAGAACAAAACAGAATAGAATATGATGATTTCCCTAAGCTCTAATCATTGAGTTTACTATCTAACAAGAGATGGGAAACATACCATTTAAATATCGCTTCCTCTTGCCATTGTTGTCCTATATTCACTCCAGTGCTCCTGTAATATTGAATCTGCAAGGGAACACAAGCCTACCAAAGTGAAAGCAATGTTATAAAATCAATGAGAACTTATGCATGTGATCAAGGAATCATACAATAAAATAAATCAAGTTTTATGGGAAATAAACATATCATTGTATTATATTAATGTGAAAGTGGGGATTACAACCAAAGGCTTGATGTTGCAAGGTCCCCTTCAGATGAACCTTTGCTCCAACACACACTTTCTCCAGTCCTTGAATGAAGAACATCCATAATAACTTGATAAATTGAAATGAAGCCCTCAAGTATGAACTGAAGTAGAATTCTTCATCCAATTCTTAGCCTATTCAATATTAATCTTGCTTTAATCAACCTTTAACCTTTTACATGAGAAATATCTCTTTATAGAGGGGAAAGAGAGATGGTTAAAGAGATTAGGATGATCCCACCAAATCACAGAAGCGAGTAGGATCCCAACCATATGGATGCCACCTCATCTTCTAGAATATCCCCTTCTAGAAATTTCGTGAAKCTTGACTTTTTATTAGCCTTTTGAAATWGTCACACCCTAAYTGTAGAGAAKCYTGCARAGATKTYKCATGCTCATTGTATAGTAGAGSGTGATGACYAGGCATCGTTGCATCCTTCATATGGTGYAGCCTGCGATGACCTTCCTTAATAGGGTTTTTGAGAAAAGAAATTCAGTCACTTTCCTCATGAAGAAAGGATCTTTTTGGGAACATGAACACATGTTGTCAATGGATCACTAAGATGACCAAAATAATGTGTAACAAAATTCTCCCCAAAGTATGATTCTGGAACTCGTGATAGCCAGAATACTTTGTAGAATGTGTGTATCAGAAACAAAGAGCACACTGATCAAGAACCTCCAAAGAGTCAAGCATCAGCATAATAATATACCATTTTCCGAGGTAGGCATTCCCATACTCAAATTACAAAATGTCAAATGAGTCATGGCCACTAAATATACAGTGTGGATCCATGTCATCATGAATCGATATAGCCACCCAAAATACACTATGGATCTATTCTCTAAAGAATTCAAATTCGGACATAGCCACGAGACATACAAAGTGGATCTATGTGTCAATACAAATCATGAATACTCCGTCATATCCTGGACCTAAAATGGTATGATCTAGGGTCTTCATTTCCATGTGATTATAGGTGTTGAAGCCAAACATGGTAGAACTACTTTATTACCATTCAATGATGAGAACCGTTAACAAGTGCAAGGGAAATCACCATTGATGTCCCAAGGTACCCCAGTACATTACAACAAATGAAAATAAATGAGTTGACGTAGAACAATCAATGGAATATTCCAATCAGGGGTCAATGATGTAAACCCATTGTTCAAAGCGAAGAAACCTTCGATTGAGGCATGCAAGCTTTGAGGTACTGAATAATTTCTAAGTCTTCTTCTTGGATAATGAGTTGAAGTCGATAGGAAAAGACTCTTCATGGGAGGGCCTTGATGTATCCCGCACCAATAGCACGAAATAAGTAACATATTTGAGGTAGATCAGAGTATGAAGTGGTTTGAAATTGACACAGGGAAGGACTACATAGTAGAAAATTTATAACTGCAGATGTCGACTCAATAAGAGGATTATTAAGGCTGGACTTCTCTTGAACATATGAACGAAATGACAATGGTCTTGGAATCATCGACTCAAGGAGGACCCAACATATGGACATGCAAATGGTCAAATGAGATATGAATTGATTTCCCAACCTGGATTCATATGATGAATGGGGGTGTCATGTTCAAGAGAGACTCTCATTGCCACTGATAGAGACACATTTCTTTCCCAAATTTCCCCCCACCATTTCTGGTGAGTACTTCTTTATTTTTACACAATCTTGAGGACCATAACATATGCTTGTTGATGTAATATTATCCTTCAGATGAGTCCCTCAAAGTATGTTTAACGAACCCTAAGAAGGAGTGGTTCGTTCCCATATGAGTCTCTCAATGTTTGTTTAACTAGTCCAAAGAGAGAAAACTCGAGAGTTTTACATGTTTAGAGAGTCTGAAAAACATTTAAAGAGAACTCTCTCAATTTATTTTTCGTAAATTAATTCAATGAGATTGAAAAAGTGATAACCTACCGCTCAACAAATGTTTTCTTCAAATACTTTTATGAGCATGAAAAGAACAAGGTCGTTCAACAATCTTTTCATTTTTATGGAGCGTGAAAAGAGCTTAAAGGATACTGCATTGGTTTCATTTTTCATGTTACCATTATGAGTACGAAAAAATGACAAATGTATACTCGGTTACATTCTCATTGATTTACAAGAACAATAAAGAATAAGAACTAAGCTCAGAGTTTTTCCTAAAAAACTCTAAAAGGATCTGTTCATGCGACAAATATATAAAAGCAAACCAAAACGGTGTATCCTTGTTAAGTATTCCACTCCTAGGTTTTTCATCTGCAAAAAATCAAACACTTGCAATGTCGTTAGAACTTTTAGGGTTTAGGTGAAATATATAAAATAATATAAAATATAAATGAAAAAGTGAAAAAGTTAATAAAAATGGGTAAAAACTTCATTTCACTATTCCATTGTTATTTCACCCAAACTTTGTTCCCAAACCCCCTATTTACCTCAATTTTCTACTATGGATTGCAGGAGGCACAGTTGATCATTCGACGAATGGTCTCTGCTGAACAAGTAATTTTCATCTCTTTCAACTTTTCATGGATCAATTTTTTCTTTTCATTGGTTACAAAAGGATTTTTGAGTTAAGTTTTCAAGGGCACCCACGCATGGAGGTTGTTGCAGGTGCCCTATATCGTTCCCTACGATGACCCAAGGTCCTCGCAAGCATCCTTAAGGCTAGCTTGCGATGACTCTGCACTGTATGGATGTCCTAGTCTATGACGTGCGCAATTAAATTTTTTTTTGAGAGGTGTTTTCCAATAAAAAGTTTTCAGGGAGAAGATGAAGATGTTAATATCTCTTTTAGGTTCCATTGCAGGTTTTCTATGGTAATAATGTTAGAATGGTGAGAGAGAGAGAATGAGGAGGAAGACTGCTTTGTTGGGAATGATTTGGGAATGGTAAATTCTCTCTAGCAGTGTGGCCTGTTAAAACTCTTCAAGATCCAGGGCATGAGGGCCCAGTTGAGGTTACTGGAATACCTAATTCACATGTGGGATGTGAACCAACATGAATTCTATGTGGGTGCTCACATTCTTATGATAGATATCAAGGATATATAATTCTTGACCGAGTTATCTTGTCGTGGGTCCTGATTTACGCTGACGGGTAGTTGGGGAGGTGGTGAGCCTACAAGACACTATATCAGTGCACATTGTGTGTTAGGTACTTATAAGCATATCGGGAAATTCATTATCAGAGATGTATGTGACTTGCCTCTATGGACCATCCTCTACACCATCACATGCATGACAAGGAGTCCAGCTCCCCATATGGCTCTTTAGAGCTATTTCCAGTATGCTTTGGAATGTATGGAGCCCCGGGTTTTCAAATGGTGTGACAGGGTTCTCAGAAGAATGAAAAAACAATTGACCAAGTGTAGGAGTGATAAACTAAAATAGTTTGGATACGGTTCGATTTTGATTTCCTTCTTCCTGGAGAGGGTCCCATATTTATGCTCATAGGTAGAGTGGGGTATACCTTCCCCACAGGATCCAAGAATGAAGAGGTGGGTCAACCTCATGGCATGGCATGTGCCTGGTCCTATCATTAAGTATAATTATGTTTTCTTTGACTGGTTAAGGACCTATATTCTTATGGTTGACAACTATGCTTATGCCAGTTTAGACTTCCAAGATAATCCACACTTGGTTCTTCCTGAGGGTTCCCAATGGGGGTACATAGGTAAGAGGTACATTTTATTTTTATAAATTTTTGTGATTTTTAAATACAAAATATTTTTATGGGTTATTTATCTAACGACTAATCAAATTCTCTTTTGATGATGCATACGTGGGACCTTACCGACCTCTAGGTTTATCCCCCATCCAGAGGCGAGGGGAGAGAGTTGACATAGCAGGAGCAGTTGCTGCTGACTATGAGATTCTAGAGAAGAACCTAGAGGGGCTCATGATGAACATCTAGGATGCCTCCATCGACGATATCTCGAGGCATTATCAACACCATATAGTGGGTGTGTCTGCTTCCATTGGTCGGCTTCTCCGTAAATTAGCACGGGCAGTAGCATGTTATAGCGAGAGGCTTCCTTGATGCTCTATGTGTATATTTTTGATATTTTGGTCTTCGGACAAACACTTTTTGTAAAACTTTTATCATTATATATATATGAGGCTTCTACTGACTTACCTGTTGTATATACAAAGTGCGATTGGATTTTATAAATTTCTCAAATGTTTGTCTAACACATAATTAGTTAAATCATCTGTCAAAGTATTTAGACATGTAGGAATGTGTTGATATTCAATATAATCAAAATGACGTTCCAAGAGGTGAGTTCATAAATATACCCTTAATAACATAGGACTTCAAATGGAGTAAACATTACTCAAATGTAAGACCACTAAATGCGAATCGAGTCGTACAATAAGATGGAGGATTCTGAGTGATACAACATCTGTCAATAATTCGATGACTACATTGTATTCCGCGATATTATTAGTTGCACGACCAAAGAAAACACCATGTAGACTAATCAATTCATTTGTAGGTGCATAGATTGCCCAATCAACACATGCTAAGTTATGAGTACTGTGACTAGTGCCATCAACAAAGACAATGTAGGGTAGCGAAGACACCAACATCTGGAAACCAAGCACAATGCAAGGTGAGTAGCTAAAGGTCGAAACCAAACAACGAAAAATCCAGCAAGAGTATGATACACTAAAATTACAAACACTCATGATAAAATGACTTAAGCATAGTACTTCTTTAAGTAAATCCCATTTCTGGGTTCACTCAAATGGATTCCATCATAATCAATTAGCTCATAATCTCCCTTCTCCAACACACGTTTGACAATGTAAGGACCTCTCCACATGGCCTCAAATTTATCATCCCCTAGAAAATCATGATATTGTTCGTAAAGAAGAACGAGATCACCTTCAGAAAAAACATGTGGCTTGACATGCTTATCATATTGGGCTTTAACACACTTCTTATGAGTTTCAATAACTAGGGCGGAATTGCGATGGGTCTCGTCTAGTTGCATCAAATATAAAATATGCTCCTCTTCAGTAGAGGTATTGGGGAGAAGTTCAACGACCAATATCAAAGATGATATTTCACATTCAATTGGAAATATAGCCTCGATACCTTAAACTAGCTGGAAAGGTGTAAATGTCATGGCGGATTTAACGGATGTTTGATAGGCCCATAATGCTGAGAACAACATTGTGTGCCAGCCTGTATTATGAATTTCTATCATCCGTCGAGACATAGTAATGAGAACTTTATTGATTTCTCAACTTGGTCATTGGCCTGTGGATAATAGGGGATTGAGTTTTCATGGCGAAGACCCAACTTTTCAGTAAGTTCAGACATCATAAAATTCTAAAAATGGCTATTGTGATCAGTAACGATATCTTGAGGGACACCAACCCGAGTAAGGATGATATTGAATATGAACAATGCCGTAGATTTCCCGGTTTTATCAAATGTAGCCATCACCTCATCCCATTTAGTGAAATAATCCATAGCTTAGCTACAATGATGTATCCATGCCCCTTGTCCAAGTGAGGGTTACATGTCATGAAGTCAATTCCCCATTTGGCAAATGGACCAATGGAAACTACAATATGTAAAGGAGTAGGATGAGATCTTATCTTGTTTTTATAAGTTTGGCAAGCATGGCATTTCTGAATAGCAGTAATGCAGTCCTTAAACAAAGAAGGCCAGAAATAACCTGCTCGTAAGATCTTTTGGGAAGTGGCATGACAGACATATGACTGCCACATGCTCCAGAGTGAGTCATTCAAATATTTCTCAGCTTCATCGTAAGTGAGACATCATCGAAAATTGGAATCAACATCGTGACAGTAAAGAGTATCATCAAGAATGATGTATTGGCGGGCTTGATATCATATACGACGATGATATGTACTAGATAGATCGGGCCATAAATTTTGAGTCTGGAGATAGATGATGATATCTTCGTACCATACATCATCAAAACTAATCAGAAAAAGGGATTCATTAGGCAAGGAATCCTCTGCCACATTTTCTGTCCCAGTGGAGGGAAGGTCACATATCAGTTCACAAAAAACCAAAGATTTCTTAGATTTAGCACGTTCAAACTCTAAGTCAAACTCCTGGAGAATCACTATCCATTTGGAGTACTTTCCCCCTAGTAATTTTCGGGTAAGGATATGTTGCATAGGGTTTCAATCGGAAATAACAATGGTTTTGCGTAATAAGATATAATGACGAAAACGTTGGACAACTTGAGCAACTGCAAAGGCCAGTTTCTCCACATGTAGGTATTTGGTCTCGGTAGTTGTGAGACTCTGACTCAAATAGTATATCACATGTTTGTCATGTGAATCATCCTCTTGGACTAACACCATAGAAATGGTAGAGTCTGAAGAAGCTAAGTAGAGGAAGTAATCCCACCTATAGTTAGGGGGGAACAATAATGGCGTATGGGTTAAGACAAGTTTCGAAGATTCAAAGGCTTTGTTTATAGTATCATCCCATACAAACTCGTAACCTTTCTTAAGTAGTCGAGTGAATCCTTTCGTCAGTTCAGCGTAATTGGGGATGAAATGATGTAAAAAAAATTCCTTCCCTTGCAAACTTTGAAGTTGGCATAAAGTGGAAGTTGGAGGTAGATTAAGGATAGCCTCAACCTTGACGGGGTCTACTCGAATACTATTTATTGACACAATGAAATCAAGAAGTTGAATGGAATCCACACAAAAAACACATTTGTGTGGGTTTAAGAGGATATGGTAATAACAACAATGTACAAAAATGGCCCTTAAATGTGTCAGATGATCTTGGTGACACATGGAATGTGCCAGTAGATCATAAAGATAGGGTTGCACAATGTGCTTAATATCATGGAAAGCATAAGACATGGCACGCGTAAAAGTCATGCCAACATTCTTGAGACCAAAGGGTAATTTCCGGTAGGAAAAGGTTCCCCAAGGGAAAATAAAAGTGGTATTGTGTTGGTCCATGGGAAGAATATTAATTTCATTATAGCCAAATAAACCATCCATCAAAGAGAATATTTCACTGTCGGCATAGTCGTTGATGATCTGGTCAACAAAAGGGGTTGGGTAATTGTCCTTAGGACAAGCCTTATTTATGTCCCTATAATATACACAAATTCAGATGGTACCTTTTTTTTTATTCACCGAAACTAGATTGGATACCCAATCAGCCAAAGCCACGGGATAGACAAAGCTAGATTTTAGAAGTTTTTTTACTTAAATCTTGATAGCAGAAGCTTTGTGTGGGTGCATTGGGTAAATTCTCTATTGAATGGGTTTAGCGTCTGGGTATGTATTAATCTCATGTACAACAATATCAGGATTGATACCTGGCATCTCTTCGTAACTCCAGGCGAAAAAATCACAAAATTCTTGGAAAAGGGATTTATATGTGTGGCCTTCATCAGAAGAACATGAGACCCTGAAATGAACATTCTCCACGACTCTGGGTTTGATGGATATGTCAAGAGGGATGGTAGGGAAAATTTTTCTCAAGTTCCCTTCGTACAATAATTATCTAGGTGGATATCGGTGGCCACCCACCTTTTCCAACTGGCTCAAAACAGTTTTCTGGCAATTTTGGCACTTTACTATTTTTAACAGTTTTTAACTTCCGGGGCCATTTTGAGGCCCTAGATGAAGGTTTTTTGGGATTGACCCAACACAATTATAATTGAAGGAATGATTGAGGCCCCAAAATGAATCTCCTCGACAATACTTTTCCAATAGGCTATCATACGCCTAAAACGAAGATCGTATGCAAAAGTTACGACCCCGGGAAGTTGATGCACCAACTTACCCAAACGAGACCCACATGAATTTTGGCACTTCATCTCCTAGGGTTAGGTTTTTGGATGTCTAGGGTTTTTGGCATTCCTTCTTATTGTAAAAATTCCTTCAGATCCTTAATGTAATCTTCTTCTTGCAAATGCGAGTAGCCGTCACATCTCTTCTTAGAGATAAGCTACCACCATTCTAGTGAGTCTTTCACTCTGTATTTTTACAGTCTTTGTACATTTCTTTCATTAATAGAAATCATGTATTACTATATATCTATGTTTATGGATGCATCTATGATACATTTTTGTTATATTATTGAATATCTGCGATATCTCTATGCATTTCTTTATTATATCTCCGCTCTTATTTTGTGCTAAAAATAATCTGGATCAAAGACATTGTGTGTTGACTCAGGAATTGAATAAATGACAACAATGGTCTATGGGGTCAAAATCCATTGGTAAATATCTATGGTGTCACGTTCTAGGAAGACAATGGAGCAATGATGCCCATCATCCCAGGGAGTTTCTTCCATGGACATGACTGACATGATCACCTCATCAGTAGGAAAGATCACGTGAAACGAATCAGGAGATGAATCACAAAGACAAGGAGAGGAGGGTGTTGTCAATTGACTATCTTGGTAAGAGGATTCAACTAGACTTAAAGGCATCTTATCATCGTAATGGAGGTAATCACCAGGGATAGGTACTACCCATGGGTCATATGACGTAGGGTTTCATGAAAAGTGGTGGATATCATGTTAATAGAGGCAAAAAAAAGAGGAGGAGTATCAGGTGGTGGGATTGGAAATGTACCCATCAAAGTTGAATCTTTCAAAAGACCCACTCTGACATTCTCATAACTAGGAAGTGTCTTTGAGATAAAAGGAACGTTGCTAGTATGGGAATCAGAATTAAATAAGGCTAGTTGGTAAACAATAACGAACTTTCCTTGGTTTTTGAAAAATAACACACGGAAAAGGGTAGACACAACTGCACACATGGAATCAATCTAGCTACAGCCAAGTAGAAGGTTATAATCAAGAGGTGCATCAAAGACCTCAACCTCGACATTGATTGATTTATCCTCCAACATAATATACAATGATGGAAGCACACCATAGGGTTTAAAGCCTGTACCATTGAAGGCCTTAAGTGTATTGTGTGATTTGGTGAGGGTAGGAGAGCCAATGGATTTCAAACAAGTGACGAACATGACGCAAGTTGAGGATCCTTCATCAATAACAATTCTACATATATTCTTGTTTTCAACAACAACTTGGATTTGAAATGCTAAATGAGGAGGAAGTCTTGGAACGTGATCTTCCAAGTCAAAGATTATTAGATTAGTATCTATGGGATAAATTACACCAATGGATTTTAACAGTTCCTTCCATTGAGCAAGGAAACTTTGAAGGACTTCAAGAGCTAAAATCAAAGAGGGTGCTTGTGCAAGGTCTTCTACAATGATGTATTTTTGGGCAGCACGTGCGTGAGGATTGAAAGAAAAATTTCGAACAACGCCCTTGGGAGGAGGGAAAAGAACTGTATCGAGAGCTGATCTTTCGAGATGGAAAGGATTGTTGGGAGGTGAATTTGGGGGAGAAGGTTGAACCAATGAAGGTGGTATATCATCAACTTTCTCTTTTGATGGAGAGTAATATTTGGCTTGAGTTTTGACTGCAACTTCGTTCTTTTTAGAATCACCAGTACATATAAGGACATAGGATGAGGCAGAAGGAGAAGCTTGGTCATGAATGACTAGTTGGTCTTATTGTTGAGAAGGGAAAGGTTGCGAAACAATGGCAGGTGTAGAAGGATTTCCAGTTCCTTGGAGGAATTGAGTAACCTCGGCACATCTTGGACAATCTTTCATGTAATGATCATCACCACAAATAAGGAAGGGGTAATGAGGTTTACGTTTATCTTTCTCATCGATGATTTGCCTTTTGAATTTATCAGATTGTGGATTATTATTCATTTCCTCCTTATTCTTACCCTTCCCTTTATTTTTATTTTGATTCTTCCTAGTAGGCTTGGATTGAACAGAGTTAAACTCAGCAGTCTTACCGGTGGAAGGGGTGGGAGTAGGAGTATTTTGTGCATTAGAATTATTAGATTTTGGATTGGCGTGAGTAGCGTGTCCAGATTGGGTCTCAGCGTGAAAGGTGCCAATCACACCATCAACAACATGAGAAGATTTTGGAGGTGTTGAGGTAGGATTTTTGAAAGGACGAGGAGCATCAGGGATCAAATCGTAAAGTGTTCCCATTTGTGAATAAATGATATCGAGATACTGAGCATACTAATCACCTTCTCTTCAGTGACAAAACCACCCATGGAAACATCATGAGCAATAGTTCCAATGCGTGATTTGGTAAACCACTCAGACAATAGTTTATCAGGAAGAGGAACATTGATTAAATGTCTTCTTCTCCACTCATAGATGTGATCCGAAATGTGAGTGGACGAGGATTGTTTGAAATAACTCAAAATTTTGGTTCCTGTCTCCTATCGAATTGGCAACTGGTAATGTGTCAGAAAGTCCATGGCTAGGGTATTTTTTCTCGATAGTCGTGAGACTCTGAATCAAATAGTATATCAAATTTTCTCCATGAGAATCATCCGCTTAGACGAAGACCATAGAAATGGTAGAGTCTGAAGCAACTAAGTAGAGGAAGTAATCCCAGCTATAGTCAGGGGGAAACAGTAATGGTGTACGGGTTAAGGAAAGTTTCAAAGATTCAAAGACTTTTTTTATAGTATTATCACATACAAACTCGTAACCTTTATTGAGTAGCCGAGTGAATCCTTTCATTAATTCAATGTAATTGGGGATGAAACGATGTAAAAATTTTGCCTTCCCTTGTAAAATTTGAAGCTGGCATAAAGTGGAAGTTGGAGGTAGATTAAGGATAGCCTCAACCTTCAAGGGGTATACTCGAATCCCATGTATCGACACAATGAAACCAAGAATTTAGAAGGACTCCACAAAAAAACACATTTGTGTGGGTTTAAGTAGATATGGTAATAACGACAACGTACAAAAATGGCCCTTCAATCCGTTGGGTGATCTTGGCGATGCATGGAATGCGCCAGTAGACAATTAAGATAGGGTTGCACAATGTGTTTAATATCATGCAAAATATAAGACATGGCATTCTTAAAAGTTTCTCCAGCATTCTTGAGACCAAAGGGTAATTTTCGGTAGGAAAAGGTTCCCTAAGGGAAAATAAAAACGGTCTTGTGTTGGTCTGCGAGTAGAATATTAATTTGATTATAGTCGAAGAAACCATCCATCAAAGAGAATATTTCACTATTTTCATAGTCATTGACGATTTGGTCAACAAAATTTGTCAGGTAATTTTCCTTAGGACAAGACTTATTTATGTCCCTATAATCTACACAAACACGGATGGTACCTTGTTTTTTTTTTCACCGAAACTAGATTGGATACCCAATCAATCAAAGCCACAAAATAGACAAAGACATCTTTAAGAAGTTTTTTGAATTAAATTTTGATAGCAGAAGCTTTGCGTGGGTGCACTAGGTGAAGTCTCTGTCAAACAAGTTTATATTCCGGTATGTCTTAATCTCGTGTACAACAATATGAGGATCGATACCTGGCATCTCTTCATAACTCTAGGTGAAAACATCACATAATTCTTGGAAAAGGGATTTATACGTGTGGACTTCATTAGTAGAACATGAGGCCCCGAAATGAACATTCCCCATGACTCTGTGTTTTATGGATATGTTGAGAGGAAAGGTAGGGTAAATTTTTCTCAAGTTCCCTTCATACAAGACATCGTGTGTTGACTCAGGAACTGAAGAAATGACAAAAACGGTCAACATAGTCAAAATCCGTCGGTAACTCTCTATGGTGTCATGTTATAGGAAGAGAATGGAGCGATGATTCCCATCATCCCAGGGAGTGTCTTCCATGGACATGACTAAAATGATCATCTCATCAGTAGGAAATATCACGTGAAATGGATCAGGAGATGAATCAAAGAGAAGGAGATGAGGGTGTTGTCGATTGAATAGTTTGGTAAGAGGATTCGACCGAGCTTAAAGGCATCTTGTCACCGTAATGGAGGTAATCACCAAGGCTAGGTACTACCCATGGGTCATATGATGTAGGGGTTTCATGAAAAGTGGTGGATATTGTGTTAATAGAGGCAACAAAAGGAGGGGGAATATCAGGTGGTGGGATTGGAAATGTACCCATCAAAGTTGAATCTTTCAAAATACCCACTCTGACATTCTCGTAACCAGGGGGTGTCTTTGAGATAAAAGGAATGTTTCTAGTATGGGAATCAGAATTAAAGAAGGCCAATTGGTCATCAATAATGACCTTTCTTTGGTGTGGGAAATGTAACACACAGAAAAGGGCAGACACAACTGCACACATGGAATCAATCCAGCTATGACCAAGTAGAAGGTTATATTCAAGAAGTGCATCAAAGACCTCAACCTAGACATTGATCGATTTAACCTCCAACATAATAAACAATGACGAAAGCACACCATAGGGTTTAAAGCCTGTACCATTGAAGGCCTTAAGTGTATTGTGTGATTCGATGAGGGTAGGAGAGCCAATGGCTTTCCAACAAGTAATGGACATGACGCAAGTTGAGGCTCCTTCATCAATAAGAGTGCTACATATATTCTTGTTTTCAACAACAACTTGGATCTAAAATGATAACTGAGGAGGAAGCCTTGGAACGTGATCTTCCAAGTCAAATATTATTAGATTAGTATCTGTGCGATCAATTACACCAATGGATTTTAATGGTGCCTTCCGTTGAGAAAGGAAACTTTGAAGGACTTCAAGAGCTGAAATCACAGAGTGTTCTTGCGCAAGGAATTCTACAATGCTGTAGTTTTGGGCAGCACGTGCATGAGGATTGAACACATACTTTTGAACAATGCCCTTGGGAGGAGGGCGAAGAACTATATCGAGAACCAATCTTTTGAGGTGAAACCGTTGGGATTTGAATTTGTGGGAGAAGGTTGAACCAACTAAGGTGTTATATCATCAACTTTCTCTTTTGATGGAAAGTAATCTTTGGCTCGAGTTTCCACTGCAACTTCGTTATTTTTAGAATCACCAGTACACATAAGGACATAGGATGAGGTAGAAGGAGAAGATTGGTCATGAATGACCAGTTGGGATAGTTGTTGAGAAGGGAAAGGTTACAAAAAAACAACAGGTGTAGAAGGCTTTCCAGTTCCTTGGAGGAATTTAGTGACCTCGACACGTCTTGGACAATCTTTCGTGTAATGATCGTCATCAAAAATAAGGAAGGGGTAACAAGGTTTATGATTATATTTCTCATCAGTGGTTTGCATTTGGAATTTATCATATTATGGATTATTGTTCTTGTCCTCCTTATTATTACCCTTCCCTTTCTTTTTATTTTGATTATTCCTGGTAGGATTGGATTGAACAGAGTTAAACTCGGTAGTCTTACCGGTGGAAGGGGTGGGAGTAGGAGTATTTTGTGCATTAGAATTATTAGATTTGGGATTGGTGTGACCAACATGTCCAGACTAGGTCTCAGCGTGAAAGGTTCCAGTCACACCATCAATAGCATGAGAATCTGCTGGAGGTGTTGGGGTATGATTTGGGGAAGGACAGGGAGCACCAGGGATCAAACCGTAAATTTTTCCCATTTGTGAATAAACAATATCGAGATTCTAAGCAGACTAATTGTCTTCTCTTCAGTGACAACACCACCCATGGAAAAATCACGAGTAATAGGTCCAATGAGTGATTTGGTAAAACACTCAGCTAATAGTTTATCAGGAAGAGGAACTTTGATTAGACGTCTTCTTCTCCTCCACTCATGGATGTGATCAGAAATGTGAGTGGAGGAGGATTTCTTGAAAGAACTGAAAATTTTGGTTCTTGTCTCGTATCAAATTGGCAACTGGTAATGTGTCAGAAAGGCCATGGCTAGGGTATTTGGTCTAGGTAGTTGTGAGACTCTGACTCAAATAGTATATCACATGTTCGTCATGCGAATCATCATCTTGGACTAAGACCATAGCAATGGTAGAGTCTGAAGAAGCTAAGTAGAGGAAGTAATCCTAACTATAGTCAGGGGGAAATAGTAATGCCGTACGGGTTAAGGAAATTTTCAAAGATTCAAAGTCTTTGTTTATAGTATCATACCATACAAACTCCTAACCTTTCTTGAGTAGTCGAGTGAATCCTTTCATTAGTTCAGCGTAATTGGGGATGAAACGATGTAAAAAGTTTGCCTTCCCTTGCAAACTTTGAAGTTGGCATTAAGTGGAAGTTGTAGGTAGATTAAGGATAGACTCAACCTTCAAGGGGTCTACTTGAATCCCATGTATCAAAAAAATGAAACCAAGAAGTTGGACAGACTCCACACAAAAAACACATTTTTGTGGGTTCAAGGGGATATGGTAATAACGACAATGTACAAAAATGGCCCTTAAATGTGTCATGTGATATTGGTTACGCATGGAATGCACCAATAGATCATCAAGATAGGGTTGCAAAATGTGCTTAGTATCATGGAAAGAAAATGACATGGCACTCTTAAAAGTCATGCCAACATTTTTGAGACCAAAGGGTAATTTCCGGTAGGTAAAGGTTCCCCAAGGGAAAATAAAAGCGGTCTTGTGTTGGTCTATGGGTAGAATATTAATTTGATTATAGCCGAAGAAACCATCCATCAAAGAGAATATTGCATTGTTGTCACAGTCGTCGATGATCTAGTCAACAAAAAGGGTCGGGTAATTGTCCTTAGGACAAGCCTTATTTATGTCCCTATAATATACACAAACGTGGATGGTACCTTGTTTTTTGTTTACCGGAACTAGATTGGATACCCAATCAATCAAAGCCACGGGATAGACAAAGCCAGTGTTAAGAAGTTTTTTGACTTAAATCTTGATAACATAAGCTTTGCGTGGGTGCAGTGGGTGAAGTTTCTGTCGAACGGGTTTAGCATCCGGGTATGTCTTAATATCATGTACAACAATATTAGTATTGATACCTGACATCTCTTCGTAACTCCAGACGAAAACATCACAAAATTCTTGAAAAAGGGGTTTATATTTGTGGACTTCATCAGTAGAACATGAGACCCAAAATGAACATCCTCCATGACTCTGGGTTTGATGGATATGTCGAGAGGGATGGTAGGGGAAATGTTACTCAAGTTCCCTTCATACAAGACATCGTGTGTTGACTCAGGAACTGAAGAAATGACAACAACGGTCGACGAAATCCAAATCCATTGGTAACTCTCTATGGTGTCACATTCTAGGAAGAGAATGGAGTGATGATGTACATCATCCCAGGGAGTGTCTTCCATGGACAATACTGAAATGGTCATCTCATCAGTAGGAAAGATCACGTGAAATGGATCAGGAGAAGAATCACAAAGAGAAGGAGAGGAGGGTGTTGCCAATTAAATAGCTTGGTAAGCAGATTTGACCAGACTTAAAGGCATCTTTTCATCGTAATGGAGGTAATCACCGGGTCTAGGTACTACCCATGGGTAATATGATGCAGGGGTTTCATGAAAATTGGTGGATATCATGTTAATAGAGGCAAAAAAAAAAGGGGGAAGATCAGGTGGTGGGATTGGAAATGTACCCATCAAAGTTGAATATTTCAAAAGACCCGCTCCGACATTCTCGTAACCAGGAGGTGTTTTTGAGATAAAAGGAACATTTCTAGTATGGGAATCAGAATTAAAGAAGGTCATTTGGTCAACAGTAATGACCTTTCCTTGGTGCGGGAAATGTAACACATGGAAAAAGGTAGACTCAACTGCACACATAGAATCAATCTAGATATGACAAAGTAGAAGGTTATAATCAAGAGGTTCATCAAAGACCTCAACCTTGACATTGACCTCTTTACCCTCCAATGTAATAGACAACGAAGGAAGCACATCGTAGGGTTTAAAGCATGTACCATTTAAGGCCTTAAGAGTATTGTGTGATTCGGTGAGGGCAGGAGAGCCAATGGCTTTTCAAAAAGTGATGGACATGACGCAAGTCGAGGTTCCTTCATCAATAATAGTTCTACATATATTCTTGTTTTCAGCAACAACTTGGATCTAAAATGATAACTAAGGAGGGAGCTTTGGAACGTGATTTCCATGTCAAAGATGATTAGATTACTATCTATGGGATCAATTACACCAATGGATTTTAACAATGCCTTTCGTTGAGAAAGGAAACTTTGAAGGAATTTGAGAGCTAAAATCCCAGAGGGTGCTTCACAAGGTCTTCTACAATGCTATAGTTTTTGGCAACATGTGCGTGAGGATTGAACGCAGTCTTTCGAAAAATGCCCTTGGGAGGAGGGCGAAGAACTGTATCGAGACCCGATATTTCGAGATGAAGAGGACCGTTGGGAGGTGAATTTGGGGGAGAAGGTTGAACCAATGAAGGTGGTATATCATCAACTTTCTCTTTTGACGAGGAGTAATCTTTCGCTTGAGTTGCGACTGCAACTTCATTCTTTTTAGAATCACCAGTACACATAAGGACAAAGGATGAGGTAGAAGGATAAGCTTGGTCATGAATGACCATTTGGCCTTGCTATTGAGAAGAGAAAGTTTGCGAAAAAATGGCAGGTGTAGAAATATTTCCAGTTCCTTGGAGGAATTTAGTAACCTCGACACGTCTTGGACAATGTTTCATGTAATGATCTTCACCAAAAATAATTAAGGGGTAACGAGGTTTACATTTATCTTTCTCATCGGCGGTTTGCATTTTGAATTTATTGGATTGTGGGTTCTTATTCTTTTCCTCCTTATTTGAACCCTTCCCTTTATTTTTATTTTGATTATTCCTAGTAGGCTTGGATTGAACAGAGTTAACCTCAACAGTCTTCCTGATGGAAGGGGTGGGAGTAGGATTATTTTGTGCATTAGAATTATTAGATTTGGGATTGGCGTGAATAGCGTGTCTAGACTGGGTCTTAGAGTGAAAGGTGCCAATCACACCATCAATAGCATGAGAAGTTGCTCGAGGCGTTGGGGTAGGATTTGTGGAAGGATGAGGAGCGTCAGGGATCAAATCGTAAAGTGTTCCCATTTGTGAATAAATGATATCGAGATACTGAGAAGACTAATCGCCTGCTCTTCAGTGACAACACCACCCATGTAAACATCACGCGTAATAGGTCCAATGAGTGATTTGGTAAACTACTCAGCCAATAGTTGATCAGGAAGAGGAACTTTGACTAAATTTATTCTTCTCCTCCACTCATGGATGTGATCAGAAATGTGGGTAGATGAGGATTGTTTGAAAGAAATCAAAATTTCAGTTCCTAAATCCTATCGAATTGGAAACTGGTAATGTTTCAGAAAGTCCATGGCTAGGGTTTTAAAGTCATTGAAGAATCCTCGCAGCAACTCGATGTACCATTTTTCTACCGAAACCGTGAGAGTTCTTTGGAAAAGTCGTAATTTGATGGAGTCATCCATCAAAGAGTTAGATGAACACCGAAGATGAAAAATCATAACATGATTATTCATATCCTCTCTTGCTCGACTGTAAAATTTAGGAATGTCGGACGGTAACTTGGTCAATATGACAGGCCAATAAGGAGAATGTAAGATAGGATCATTCAAAATCCTAGACAGATTGGATAAATCTAAAGTGGCCAGGAAAGGAAATTATCGATTCACTTGTGGAAACTGGTAGTTTTGAGGGGGAAGCCCCGTTGGTATACCAGTAGGAACATAGGCAGTCTGCAAATAAGAATACAGTCCTGAAAGATTCATTTGTGGAGGATTTTGAGGAAAATAACCCACATGGTTGGGTTGATTAGGTATGTTTCCTTGGAAAGGAACACTAGATTGAAAATTCTAACCCCAAGTGGGATTCAAAGAACCTGGATATGGTTTGCAGAGGTTGGGGGGTACAAAATAATTGAATTGAGGATGTTGTCCCCTAGACAGTTGTGGATTTCCTTGGAAAGGAATATTCCAAGGTTGAGATTGTAACATAGGTACATTCTATGACTTGTTCATAAAGTGGGTTATGGAATCCAACCTGAGGTTTCCCCCCAAGTTGAGGTTGTGCCCCAATCTAGGTTTGAACCCCAAATTGAGTTTGTCCCCTAGCTTGAGGTTGACCTCCAACAGAAATCTGGAAACCCGAAGTGACAGGAATACTGGTGCCTCCAAGAGGATTGGAGCCATGAGGGCTAGGATGATGAGATCCTCCTAACAAGAGTGGAGGAGGAACATAAGGCCCTCCCGAGAGTACCTAGGCAGGTGTTGGAACAAACTGACTTGCAGCGTTATACCCAAGAGGAACAAAAAGTCCAGAACCTCTGGATGTAAGCTAGGTAGAGATAGCAACAGAATTATTTAGATATCTAGTGATCCAGGTGGATATCGGGGGCCACCCATCTTTTCCAAATGGCTCAAAACAGTTTTCTGGCCATTTTGGCAATTTACTATTTTTAGCAGGTTTTCACTTCCGGGGCCATTT
>JZKD02S1580574.1:163534-205797 GCA_000966675.3 Picea glauca | reverse complement strand
TACAGTCTCTGTACATTTCTTTCATTAATAGAAATCGTGTATTACTGTATCTCTATGTTTATGGTTGCACCTCTGATATATTTCTGTTATATTACTGGATATACGCGATATCTCTGTGCGTTTCTTTATTATATCTCCGCTCTCATTTCGTGCCGAAAATAATCCGGATCATCTAGACCCAGGGGGAAGTGATGGATTTGTTCTATATGGAAGTGGTGTTGCAATTGTAACTTGGTAACAACCACATTTTAGATAGAAACTATGGTACCTCGTGGGACTGTAGAATGGGCCATCTAGAGAGGAAGGATCAAGTGAGAACCGAACAACAACTTGTCTGAAATAGTGGTGACACTACTAGTAGTACAAGTAAAATGGTCTAAAGGTACTGTATAGGTAACATACATTTCAAGAATTTGTGATTCCATAGGTTGATCAGGACGCGCTCCTAGGTTATCGTAAAGATCATGCACTATTAAAGGGATAGAACCAAAATTAGAAGTTCCAACAGTGTGAGACAGGGTCCTAAATGATTCACTTTGAAAAATTGGATCCTCTACTCCAGAGCCTGCATTAGGTCCAGTAGGTACTTCAATATCATCAACAATAACAATTTCTCTTGATGAGTTCACATGGGGTAGACATGTATTTCATAGAACACTCAAAGTCGGGTTTGGAGGAACCCGTAATGCTTCTAAGGAGTCCGAAACAATTTGAAATCCCTCCAAAGAGTGTGTGCTCCCAACTTCAGAGGCTACTTCATTGTTGACTACTCCCTCGAGAGAGCCTTCTAGTGAATTAGGAAGCAAAGGTTGGTAACCTTCCGGATCTTCTGAGGGTATCCCTTTCATCCTATGTGAACCAAAAAGGCCGATGTTGGCTGTACCAAATAAAGAATGGAAAAAATCTATGGCCAACTAGAGAAAACAAAACAACACTCACTAATAAAATCTAGGAATCAAACCAAGAAAACAAACCTTCTTATTTCAAAGTCACTAGTTAGTGATGCAATTTAATGTCACGAAATCAAGACAAGAAGGGGTTGGGATAAGTAGGTGGAAAAGTTACGTTGATGACCTTCTTAACTCACTTACACCTTGTTGCAATCTCCCACACATAATCATGGGTATAGCCTCCAAGGAGCTTGAGTGAGTTTGGCCAACATCGATTCCAGGTACTATGAAGACTTTCCCCTCCACAGACACCTTGTGTAAAGACCCTAAAGAGATAGGCCACTAAGGTTACCAACGACAACAATTATTCCTAGGGAAATAGTCGACAGTCCAATCCACGTGCAAAGGTAGGGTAGATAGCCCGAAATCAACTTGAAAGGATTACACTCATAATTGTGGGTATACCTTCAAGAGACCCCCATAATACATGTAATCTCTACAACAAGACCAACAAAGCAGGGTGAGTAACTCTTCTAGTCTTAATGCGACCTCAGGTTTGACCCTTGTGTGAGAAGGGCTTCCCAGGACAAAAGGTAGCAATTGGATTTGAACTCTCCCTATCATAAGATATTATTGTGTGTTTTGATGCTTTGGAGAGTGTGCCTCACAACCTACTCCAAAGCTCTATCCTCGCTAATGTTGGTGAAACAATATCCCTAGAAAATAAAAGTTACTAATAAATTTTAAATTTACGCTATGTTTTAGAGGCTGTTGCTTGCTCAAAAAGGGAGATGAAAGTGAAATTGTTGATGTTGTGACCTTGACCCAATAAAATGCAAAAAGAGATGAATGTGTAATTTTCAATTCAATGGACTCTAGTTATAGTAGGGAGAAGGTATTTCTTTTGAAGCACAATAAGATACAAATTGCAATTTCTTAATTCTGAATGGACACAATTCCAAATAATCATGAACTATAAATTTTCCATCTTTTTCTCTTTAAAAATATTTCGAATGTACAAATTTTCTTATGAGAGATTACTAAAAACAATAAATGAATTCAGTTCTTCCTTTCCAAGACCAAATCGAAGATGTGATAACGAAAGGAAAATGTAATCCAATAAAATCAAAACATTCTCAACACAATTCCCAAATCAAATTCGTAATGTAGACAAAAATGAAAAGGACAAGAAAACCTTTTGACACAAGAAAGCAAAAAGTGTTTCTTAATCAACAAACAATCTGAAAAATAGAATTAATCCAAAACTCAAAACAAACCAAAGACCCTTTGTCAAATAAGCACCCATATGACGAAATGAGATTATATCCTTATGACAATGAGCATGAGAAAAAAACTTGGAAAACGCAAAGAAAGACTTTCAATCTCTGAAAACCAACCACAAGCAAGCTTTAAACTCAAGAATAAATCAATCATGGGCATAGGAATTTCACCCCAGGAAACTAAGGAAAATCTGGGTGGTAAAAGACAAAATGACTCACTCCATCAAAACCTATAGGAGTCGTCGCAGTCTGGGTATGGGAAACAGTGCGACTAGATGAGTTCGTCGCAAGCTACTGGAAGAGAACAGTGTGGCGTCACTGCACTGGATTGGAAAAGTAGAGCACAATGTTTAGGGGTTGTCTCAGGATACCAATAAGGTACAATGCGACGATCTCTGTAAATTTGAAAAATTTGGAAGAAAGACAAAAAATCTAAAGGAACTTCTAAACCTAGGGAGTCTAGATGGATCACCCACAGACTCAGAGAATGAAATTTATTAGAGGAAGGTAGGCTAAAGGAAAATGGGAAGAAAAAAATCAAAAGGAGGTCGCATCCCCAATATGGTCACCAATTTTGTTATGGGACTTCTCAGTAAATGCGGACATAAACAGATATCCCTAGATCCACCTAGATCTAAAACAAAACATAAAAAAATATGATTCTTTCCCTAAGCTCTAATGATTGAGTTTACTATATAACAAGAGATGGGAAACATATTGTTTAAATATCGCTTCCTATTATCGTTGTTTTCCTAGATTCACTCCAGTTCTCCTGTGATATTGAATCTGCAAGGGAACACAATCCAACCAAAGTAAAAGCAATATAATATACCCAGCGAGAACTTATGCACGTGATCAAGGAATCATACAATAAAACAAAGAAAGTTTTATGGGAAAGAAACATATCACTGTATTATATTAAAGTTAAAGTGGAGATTACAACCAAATCCTTGATGTTGCAAGGTCCCCTTTCGATGACCCTTTTCTCCAAAACACACTTTCTCCAATCTTTGAATGAAGAATATCCACAATGACTTGACAAACTCAAATGAATCCCTCAAGTATGAACTGAAGTAGAATTCCTCATCCAATTCTTAGCCTATTCAATATTAATCTTGCTTGAATCAACCTTTAGCCTTTTCAATGAGAAATCCCTCTTTATATAGGGGAAAGAGAGATGGTTAAAGATATTAGGATGATCCCACCAAATCAGAGAAGTGAGTAGGATCCCAACCATATAGATGCCACCTCATCTTCTAGAAGATCCCCTTCTAGAACTTTCATGAAGCTTGACTTTTTCTTAGCCTTTTGACATCATCGCAACCTAATTGTAGAGAATCCTACAGAGATGTCACATGACAATTGTATAGAAGAGGGAAACAACCAGGCATTAACGCATCCTATGGTGCATCCTATGACTTCCTTCCTTAATAGGGTTTTTGAGAAGAGAAAGTCAGTCACTTTCCTTACGAAGAAAGGCTCTTTTTGGGAACATGAACACATGTTGTCAATGGATCATTAAGATGACCAAAATAATGTGTAACACAACTAAATATTCTTTAACTAAGAGATATGACCAGTGACCTAAGATGCACTTTTAAACTAATGTTATTTAATCTAACCTAGCCTGATCATGACAAAACTAACAAAATAAATGAATAATATCAAAGATGTATATTACTTGATTAGAATAAGTTCATGACACAAGTGATACACATATTTGATAGCATAATCTGTTAGAACCAATGAATTGATAAACTTAATGCGATTACACTATTTTTGTACTCATTATGTGAAATCATGATAGTTGTAAAATGAAAATATTAATTTTGAAGTAAATCATCAACTAAAACTCACAAGCTACAAATAGAGAAATGCATGAACAGATAATCTCATTCACACATATCAATATCATAATCTTCAGATTCAAAATGTCTCTTGGATTCAAAAATAAATTTCAGTAACAATATTGTCCTCCTAGCTTCAAAGAAAAAAATCCATTTCAAATGGGAAGCGCTCCCTTAGTATATCAAGGGGATCCTCTTTACAATCATTTCTCATGATAATTATAGAAATTGGAGTCGTTTCACAAAAATGACTCTTCATTTTCCAGAACATATTAAAATATGAGAAAGAAAAGAAACATCTCAAAAGAAATGAGAGATTTTGTGATCATGACATAGTCTGCTACTGATGTTGGTATTGGTGTTCCTTCCAAGTGGATTAGTCATTAAAAATTCTCTCGAGCTTGCTCAATTGCAATCTCTTTAAGACTGATTCTCTATTAGAGAGTTTTGTGTCTACTTCTTGATGTAACCACTCAACCATGTAATTTACAAAGAATTGAATATTCTGGATAAGCCAAGTAGGAAACAACATATGTTCTTCAATTGATTTTTCATCAAAAAGCATCAAATATTGAATTCTTTTCTGACTAGACTTCTTTAAATGTTCCACCTCAACCTCCTTGGTATTGACAGAGGTCGTTTCATCTAGATATTGCAATGTCTATATCGATACCTCTTATACAACATCATTATCATTTTTCCACAGTTGTGTACATGTGTCAGCAACCACCCCTTGTGTGGAATAGACACTCTCGAAGAAAGTTTTGTTGGTGTAAAAGAAAATTATGTACCTAAGTATTTCTCTTTTATAATAAACTGGCAGGGAGGTAGGTATAGATTGTAGATTGTCTTTCCATTTTACCATCTCCTCAAAAGCCTCACTAGCTTCCTTATACCTTCCTTCAGTCTCATTCATAGTATTCTGTATATTTAATTGTTCCTGTCACTCTACTCATAAGTCGATAAATATACCAAGGAGATCGTTCTTTACCTTAGCTATATCTTCACTGATAGCCAACACTTGAGCTTTGATGGACTCAATGGTACGTGTTGAGGTGCTAATATTTTCTAGAGAGGCAATAAGTTTATGTTTTTCTACTTCCAACTCATCCCTGTCAGTGTCCTATAGGATTTTCATCCTTTTTTCAAATTCTTCAATCAAGTGGTCTCTTTGTGCATGTAGGGAACCAATAATATTACCTGAGTTTAGGATTTCAGTTGCGTAACATCTTCCTAGAAATCTATGTCGAATTGGTAATTTACATCTTTCATCTTTGTTTCCACCTCTATTAGCTAGGTCTTGGCAATGTTCAGGGCATTAGTTACCTCTATAATAGAGGAGGCATTTAATATTGAGAAGGCATTAAGCACTAAAGCCTCTTGACATGCGTTATCCTCATGATCAGGGCTGAATTTCCATTCCAAAATCCTTTCTGCATGTGACTTTGATTTGGATTCCTCTCATCTTTTACTTTTTGAATATTTCTTCTTGATACTTCTAGTTCTATTGTCTAAATAATAGTCTTCAATGGCAACCACAGATCCTTTGAAATTAATAGATAAAGAAGAAAGGGAGGAATCCCCTTATATAGAGTTTATGGGAGTATACTCTGGAGGAGGTATATTCAAAATTATTAGGGTGGGAATTGACGGAGTATCTGGGACTTGGTTTAGATTTTGTTTCGAAAGCTCATCAACTTTCCTCTTTGCTTCAGATTCTTCAACCAATCTCTTCACCTCTGCCTCTTAAGAAATTTGTTTGCCTTGTGCTTCATTATCTATCCTCTTTGCCTCCTCTTCCTCTACTAAATTTTTATCTTCTTCTTCTTTCTTCTTCTGCATAGTGGCCTGATGTGCCACGTATTCACATTCTATTATGATATTTTCCTCAGATTGTCTTCTTTGAAAATATTTCTCCACCTGGAGCCTTTTCTGCTCAAGTTGTTCTTCCTTTTTGGTGTTCTCCTGTTCTTTGGCATTGTTGTTATATTTCTTTTGCTGAAACAACTTCTAGAATTGGGAAAAAGTTTCCATCTTCAATTCTTCTTGTTCAAGATCAAGTCCTCTATTTTCGGCGTCATGGGGTATATGGTGTAAGACCTCATCATACAAGAGTACTCCTTTAAAACTATCCTACTCAAAATACACAATGTGAATATTTGGATGAGTGAGTCCGACAGACTTGAAGTGATAGATAACTAACTCATGAGGATCATGTCCTTTAGGCTTACCTGAGAATAGGATTAACTCCTATAAGGTCTCACCTTCCTTCCTTGCATGTTGAGCGATGGATATGGAGAAACTTCCAATGTGGAGAGGGAAGACTTCCCATAGTATTTTACTGTTGTTTTGCAATAGTGTGGTGACTCTGAACCCCATTGTTTGGTATGATATATCCCTCATTAGTAGTCAATCTGGGATGAAATATGGAAAGAGATGTGGGGCCTTGGTGGTCCCATAAATCCTGATGAATGAATAACACTTGTAGAAAAACCAATCAGCCACCCCTTTCATCCCATTTCTAGCCTCAAAAGATATATTGTTTCTTGGGAAGCCAAAAAGGACTGAATGTAGAGGGGCGAGGAATAAATTGCAAATCTCATAAAAATGTTTTTTGAAATTTACGCTCCACAAATGGGAGAAATACACATGAATGGGGGGTTGACTTCTGTTCCAATTCCATCCTAATTCGGGAAATTGAACTGATGAACAAATGGCGCCTATCATATAATAAGACATATAAAAACATGGCTTCTTCATACCTAGGATATTTTTAGCGTGTAGGTAAATGTTAAAGGCTAGGATACCATCCTAGTTAAATATATGTCCCATCTTAACAACAATGTGCACCAATGGTAGCTAGTCAATTTGGAAGTGTGTACTCTTCTCTTCTCCATATAATCGACATAGCATGGAAAGCAATAGCTTGTAAGGGGTTTTATCCTATGGGTGGGGACCAGTTTCTGACCTTGTTTAAGAGTGTCATCCTTATCCACCCACTAGTGTTTCATTTTTTTTGTTGGTCCTTTGCTTTCCTAGGAGAACACTTTTAGGAAAGGTTCATTCAGCGAGAAAGTAGGAGTTGGAAGGTGATACCTGCAAATAATATTCTTTGGTCTAACAGAATCTACTCGCGCTCCTTGTTTTCTCATGATAAGCGCTATGGAAATGTCAAATTGTTTGAGGCACCACCGTGCTGCCTCATTTTATGGGAATAGTTGTGGCCTGGAAACTACCTGATGAATTCTGCTTTTCAGAATATTTTGGTACTCCTATAAGACTTTTTTGTCTTCGGGAAACTCTGTAAATTCAAAAATCATGTAGATCTCTTCAAATTCAAGGCAGCGGTCCTCGTCGGTATGAGGAATCGTGTCAGTCACCAGAGTTTCTACCAGTCGGGACGATGATTTGGGGCCTGTGGGTCCTTGTAAGTAAACCAAACTCCTAGGTATTTTGGGATTCTAGCTCACCATGATGAATAACCAGATTAAATTGCAAAAAACACATTCAAAGAAATATCAGTTTATCCTACATACAATGCATTACCTATAACAATGAATTTTTTTTTGGTTAAGCGATAGGAGACAAAAGTTTACCGGTAGACAAGCAGTTGCAATAACAGAGTATGAAATCTCAGAGAGTGAGGGAGTCTAGATAAAAATAAAATTTTACGGACTGAGTTTTGAAAAATTACGGTGCAAGATGAGTTATGCAAAGAAGTTTTTATAACTCGTAATGCACATCCAACTAGCATGAGTATGCAATAACTTAGGTGTGTATGAGGATCTTGCTAAATCCGATCTTAACTTTTCTCATTAATGCACGTCATTTCCATAATTAAATCTTGTTAAGTATGATAGGTGCATTTATTAAAACATCGGGGGAATTACTAAGCCAAATCCTTGAATAGGACCATTATCGGGGTCGAGATTTTAGAGTATGAAATTAGATCATGGTTTTATTCAAATTCTGAAGAGAAAGGTATCGAAGGTATATTTCTATACATGTGGGCTAATGGGTGGGCATGACACGTCATTTAATGAATAGTAATACAGACAGAGGTGGGACCCTTTGAGGTATTGGCATCGGGGTAAATTAGGATGAGTGCAAAACCAAAACCCGAGGGGAAGGTATCGATGGAATATTCATTTCTTAGAATATACTAAAATATGTGTTTTACATAACTTCAGGACTTGGCTATCGGGGATTTGAAAGATATGGAAAGTTTGAGCTTCGACGACAACAACATCAAAGAATATTCTTTTGTCTTAGGAGAAACTGTGGGACATGATCGAAAAGGGTGAAGATTCCATTAGAGTTTTCTTTTTTAAGTTCTCCCAACAATGATGGTATCAAAGGTAATATTCCTTCGATACCTTAGAGTCATGTTCATGTTTTGAAATCAATAAAGACAACTCATTAGAGAATCGATAAGATTTGCAGTCAACAGTCCAATCCTGGGATGCCACTTGGGTAAGTGGTCATTTGACAGGTCTGCACGAACTTTGAAGTTTTGTGAAAGACAATAGTGTAAATTCCGAAGTGATCGGATCGTGAAGATCAGAGTTTGAAATCACACATTAAAAATGGATTCTAACGACCGCGATCCCGAAACAGATTTGAGTTGAGCTTGGGTTGTCTTATAGAAGTAAGGATACATGTATTGTAGGGTAAAAGATAGGCATGAAAGAAAAAGGAGAAAATATTTTTGGGGCTCCATAAAATTTAGAAAGATGGGGGTGTTGTTGTGGGATGCCCCACAACAAATTGCGATTTACTAGATCGAACCATTTATCTCTGAATTATGGAAAGATAAAGCGTCTTCAATTAGACAGAAGCAACAATTTCCTTTTCTGAAATCCCATTCAACATTCAATTTAAGGACCCCACATTGAATAGTATTTATGCAATATTTAAATAAGAACCTGTCATCAATGATCTTCCACAAAATTCGAGTGATCATTTTTTGGGGAAACTTCATAAATTCACGGTGAAGTTGTGAGAGTGACACCACAAAAGAAAATTAAGTCGACTGTCGTAGACTGAAGTGTTTTATTTACCTCTCTTTCCTGGCATTGATTTTCTTCTAGCGAACATCCATAGCCCCGATGAATATACCTTCATATAATACAAGCAAGGCCCCACTGCTAGCAAGCATCCTTAGCCTCGATGGGTTTACTCATACTTCCCATGCTTTGCAATAGCATTTTCAACTTCCTTATGATTATTCTTATGAATCCACCTTTTAGATATTGGGATTGAAATATAGGTGGCGGTAAATAAGAAGTTGGTTGATACAATAGTCATTTTGATTTGCTTGTCTTAGTCGACAAATTTTCTTTAGTGGTTCTATAAACACAAAACATTGATGCATTTTAAAATTGGGGATTAATGGGAAGAGACACTGGATTTATGTGGAAGATACTGAATTTAGGATATTTTAGGAAACTTGAAAAGGAACATCAATGGGACTTGAGAGTCGTCACATAAAGGTAGATGGAACTCGTCAAAAGATATAGAATTTAAGGGTTTGAATATTTTCTTTTGGTACATATGAACAATTTCCTCTCTCCTGTGTTACCATTTGTTAACGGGAAAAAACAATTATGGGTTTCTGATATGAAAGAATGGATGGACCAGAGTAGAAAATAGTAGCAGGGGATTTATTGTAACTAGAAAAGAGAAGGAAAAAACATCAAACAATATTCATATTTTTTAAAATAAAAACTAAAAATAAAAACTACAAGTGAAAAAATACTATTTACAGGGCCGCTACATCACCATATGTGATCAGAAGAAGTATTTCTTTAGTATTTGTCCATTGACAGGGAGTTCCTCCTCATCTCCCTATAGCGTTTTGAGCCTGAAATTCCTAGGGCCTATTTTATGGTGGATCAAATAGGGTCTTAGCCATAGTTTTTGGAATTTGGAGTGTTTTCCTTTAAGTTCATTAGCTTTGTCCCACTTGAGAACAAGATCTCCATGTTGGAAATCTTTATTGCCTACATTTGATTTATTGAACCACCTTTTAACCATTTCCTGGTGTTGGGTTAAGTTCATATTATCTTTTTCTCTTTCTTCTTCGCGTTTTAACAACATGTTTAATCTTTCTTGCATTACCAGACATGATTCGTCCTAGACGGATTGGTGAATTTCAAAGTGGGTAGGAAAGTATGGGTTGGTATTATGGCTTCTTGTCCATAAAATAAGAAAAAGGGGGAGTTACCAATGGATGACTTGGGAGTTACTCTATCATCCCAAAGAGAATTATGAAGAGTAAGATGCCAATTTATTTGATTATCGTTGACAGTCTTGTTGAGGATTTTAATGAGATTCTTATTAGTGGATTTTTCTAGACTATTTCCCTGTGGATAGTAATTCGCTGAGTACTTAACCTTGATATTTATTTCGAGGGATAATTAAGTTATATTAAGAGAAGAAAAATACTTGGCATTATCAGAAAATAAAAAGTATGGAATTCCAAACCTGGTAATGATGTGTGATTCAAGGAACAAAATCATATGATTTTCATTTATGGTATTCAAAGGGATCACCTCACTCCATCTGGTGAAATAATGAGTGGTCATTAAGATGTATTTATGCAACTGCAATGAGTTTAGATTGATCTCCCAGATAATGTGTAACCCCCACTGACGGAAGGGGCACTCGATGATCATAGGATGTAAGGGGAAAGTAACTTTCATTTCTCTCCTGGCTGAGGTTTGACATTGCTGGAATTTCCTAGTGTATGCATGACCGTATTTAAATATGGAAGGACAATAGTATCCTTCTATGAGGATTTTTTGTAGAGTATTATCCCCACCATAATGTCCTCCTACG
This sequence comes from Picea glauca, assembly GCA_000966675.3. Classification (NCBI taxonomy): domain Eukaryota; kingdom Viridiplantae; phylum Streptophyta; class Pinopsida; order Pinales; family Pinaceae; genus Picea; species Picea glauca. Next base: position 194,940 of record JZKD02S1580574.1, on the reverse strand, counting down.
GGTGCGTCATGGAGCTCGGACATGACTTTCTCAACATCCCCTTTTTCTAGGAACCTAGGGAAAACACCATCATAATTTTTTATGCATAGAATTCCCTGTATTAGCTGATATTGGGACGATTTTAGCCTTAGAGCCCATTTCTTTGTAGGTTCCAGATAATGTGGAGTCGATCTGTGAGTCAGGTAAAATTTCATTTCGTAAAACCAGGGATATGAACCGACTGGGATGTACCATACTTCCTTTTCAAGTAGCTCAGATTCTTGATAGAGATCATATTCATGAGGTTCAACGTAAGGGAATTTTAAAGCTAATTTGCGTATCCCTTGTCCTTTAATGATCTTCGTAGGTTTGATCTCTAGGTTATATTCTTGTAGAGTTGTAATACAATTTTCTCTCTTTTCCAGCCAAATCCTTTTGTACTAGGATGTTCCTAACAACCGGGTAAGGAAAAATAAGCTTAGTTTTATATTTGAGTAAGAATGGTCAAAAGTGTTTGATAGCTTTGAACAATGCATATTCCTATTTATCAACTTTAGGATAATTAAAATCAACTCCTTGTAGGTTTGAACTCATAAAATCCACAGGTAACTTGTCTCCTTACGAGTTCTTACGTGTTAAGACTGCTACAAAAGTAGTATGGGAGGAAAATTTGTAGAGGATGAAATCTCGATCAAAATTTGGACTCAACAATGCAGGTGCTTGATTACTATCTTCTTTGATTTTGTCAAAAGCCTCTTTTTCTCTAGATCCCCAACTAAATTGAGCATTCTTCTTTATCATATCTTGTAGAGGTTTTACTATCTCAACAAAATGGGTATGAATTGTGTGATGAAATTTATCTTTCCGAGGAATGAATGGATATATTTTTTGTTATGAGGGGGATGGATCTTAGCGATCACTTCGGTCCTATCGAGTTCAATCCACATACCATGTTTGGAGATGATGAAACCCAAAACTTTTCCTTCATCCACAACAAAAATTCATTTCTTGGGGCTTAGAGATATTTCGTATTTCTTGCATCGATTAAATACCTTATTCAAGTGAGATATATTGTCCTCTTTATTATTTGAGAAGATGGTCACGTAATCTAGGTACATTACCACAAATTCTCCCAGGAGACCTCTAAAGGAAATTCCCATGGCTCGTTGAAACATGGCTCCATTTTTTATCAGTCCGAAAGGAATTTTTCTATAGCCATATGTTCCCCATTTGGTTCTGAAAGATGTTTTAATATGGTCTTCAAAAGATGCTAGGACTTGATTATACTATGAGAATCCATCTAGTAGGGAGAGCGTTTCTGATCCACACTTACATTGCATAATTTGTTCCACGGGAGGTACAGGGCAGTTATCTTTTTTAGAGCCTCTGTTTACATTTATGAAATCAAAACAGAGTTGGATATCCCCATTCTTTTTTCTTGCTGGTACTAAGTTTGATATCCACTGTGTATGCCTTACCGGAAAAATGATTATAGCCACCAACAATTTAGTTAGCTCTTCTTTAACCTGAGGTTCAATATTGGGGTGCATCTTCCTCATCTTCTGTTGGAAAGGTTTGGTTTGAGATTTCATGGGAATGACATGTCTAATATTCATAGATGATTTTAGGGGATACATTTCTCAAATGGCCTAATTATCCATGGTTTTTCCCCAAAAACGATTCGCTAATTTCCATTTTTTCTAAAAATGATTCACCCAAATTCCATAGAATAAAATTGTTTTACCTTAGATATCACCAAAGTTTATATAAACTATACAACAACTTTAGAAATTTGAATATTTTTACAAAACTATCACTAAACATTTTACATTTTCCATATTAAAGACTAGTAATATTAGCTCACGTTTCTACATTTTAATATAAATTTCCATCCTTAAAATCATCTATGATAATATTTGTATCATATGTTTTGAGGTCTTCATATTTCCAAGAGAAAATGTCTTTACATTATTTGAATAACTTGATGTATTCCTGCCTTTCTTCGAGAGAACATTTTTTAACCAGGTTGATGTTCTGAGGAGAAAACTTGGATCCTAGGTTTATTGTTTCAAACTATATGTATGAGTTTTTGGTGTTGCAGTTCGTGACCTTCTTGAATTTTTCTTGAAGGTAGTAGAGATTTTATAACCTATCCACACTCCTGGGAATATTGTTGGATGGGCCTGCTACTTTAGTATCATCATTATTATCAATATTCATCAGCATGTCATGTTGGCTTTCATCTATGATAGAATCCTTGAAGGTATCTTTGAGTTGCAAAAAATTGATGAGTTGTTGGTCATGTTCAAAGACCCTCCAACTTACGATATTGTTTTGAATTGATGGCTTGTACAAAATTTCAATAGAGAACGAGTTAGGAATCAATTTGTCTTAGGGTATTAATCTGGACGCCAAATTTTCCAACAAATCTGTGTCATAATTTAACAACCGGGGAACGATGTTAACATTGAAAGAAATGAAAGATTTAATTAGCTCCCAAACCTTCGACTGGTAATTTTTTAATTGAATTGAAAGACAATGAATATTATTTCGTGCCTATCTGAATATGATTTCAGACACACCAAATACCTTGATTTTTTCTTCTTTCAAGTTAGTTGCCTTCCTAAGTCCCTATACAAGGGCCTCATATTCAACAGTGTTGTTGGTGAAAGGAAATTATAGTATTCATGCAATTTACATTTTAGTACCTTTTGGGTATTTTAGTATACGACCCACTCCTACACCTTCTAAATATTTTGATCCATCGAAGAATATATCAGGATTGCCTTTTTTATTTCAACTGGTATTTTTGAATTTTCAAATTTTTTGGTTTTCAAAAGGTTAGTATATTCAATGTATTTTTATAACTTATCTCTAAAAACTATGTTAGTCTGTACATCTAGGGGATTGTTAGTTTTATCAGCTATATCACAACTAAATTCAATAATCTGGGTGCAATGAAGGATTTCAGATTTAGCACCAGATTCCACGAGAGTTGATGGTTCAACTGTGAAGTTCCCAAAAAATGTCTCAAATGAATAACTCCCAAGAATGGAATGGTTGAACATCACCGGTTCATTCAGATCATTTAAATCAGTAACTGTGTGTTTCGTGTACCTTTCTCTGTCAATCCTAATTTGGTTCATTTTACCACTAAAAGGGAGCCATAGATGGGACCAGTCGGTAGCGAAATAGCCATTCAACATGGCCGACCAATCTCGACTTAAGAACATACCATAATTATCAAGAATGTCCACTACTATTATATCTATGGTTTGATGAACTTTTGGGTTAGCAGACATCCTAATCAACAATTTTTTCAATTCTCTAACCACCTTAACTTTAGTTCTATCTAACTGGATAATATGAATGTTAGATGGTTCGGGTTTGATATTAATATTCTCACAGACTTTAAGGGGCATGAAATTAGATGAAGCTCCTAAGTCCACCATGAAATTATGAACATTCCTATTGAAGATTTCAAAAGTGATAAGGAAACGAGGAGTGTTGGACCTGGATCTATGACATGTTAAGGATGCATTAGTCGCCACCTGAATTTTGGATGGAATATTATTATTAGGAGAAGTTACCTTTTTTATTACCCTTTTGGTTCTCAAGTTTGATTCACAAAAGCTAGGAGTGATGGAGTTACTTCACACACACCTAGGATTTCTTTTTCCTAAGTTTTATCCTATGTTTATTAGTCATTATTCGGTCTCCTAAATTTTAGGGGAGAATATTCTCTTCAATTTTCTCTTCAGTTTGATCAGTTGAGTGGAGTCTAGATGCTAAATGGGGATTATCACCATGAAACATTGTGATCATCACCATATAATGCACATTTTCCTTGGGATCATGACTAGACTAGTGCATTACTCATGATTCCCTGATCTCCTCCTCACTTCACTTTGTTTTAGTTAGTTAACTGAAGACTCGTAGACTAGTTAACTGCTCGAGAGATTAGACTAGGTGGTAGTTTACTCTTGTAATTGTTGGTGTGTGTCCATATCACTCTAGACCACCACTATGATGAATTTTCTTCTCCTCCAGTGTGCATTGGTTGAGTTATACAAAGTATATCATGTGTAAATTATCATTCATTCATTTGGTTAATGATAATTCTTCCATTATTTCTTTCATGCTTATCTTTTCTTCTAATTTATATGCAACTGTGTATGTCAATTCCCATATAGATCTATTTTATGAAGGTTCAACACATTTACATGGTATCAGAGCTGACAGACTGCTAGGGGAAATACACACCAAATTATTTTTCCAGGTACCGAAGATTGAAGACAACGGAAAAATGGAATTTTCAAAAGAATTCATTCTTACACATTACAACTTTTTTGCATGGAAGGATGATATGATCATGCATCTTTGAAGAAGAGGATTTTATAGGTTAACCATGAACACATAGACATAACCAAAATCATCCATAGAAATATCCAAGTATCTAAATCAAATTGATGAATCATTTAGAACAATTTGCAGTCTCATTTCTCCTGAACTCCTCTTTCACATAACCTCTTGTAAAACCCCCAATGAAGCCTGGACCACCATGGAAAGAATTTTTGGAAAACATGATGAGATGAGGGGACACATTCTTGAGGTGTAATTTCTCACATTGTATCCAAAAAGCTTCAACAATATCCAATAGTTCTTTACCAAAGATAAGAATTTGTTGTCGCAACTCAAATCTTGCGGGGTTGATAAATCGAAGGAGGAGAAACAAATGGTTCTCACCATTCTCTCCAAACTTGGTTCATAATACTCAGTGGTTTTATCCACATTTCATTCAGTTATATTCTCCTCTAGAGCCACTTGGAAGATTCCTTCTCTTGAGGATTTTATTGAGTCTCTCACACAAGAGTAGAACAAGCTCATCAATATGGGAAAAATCAAAGGCCCAGAGGTGCATGCACTTACTATGCAATATGGAAGAGGTCATCATATAATAAATATAAATATAAAGACAAAATGAAAGCTAATGGAAATCCAAAGAAGGAAGGGTACTCAAAACCCTTCAACGATGCCTCCGGATCCAATGGTGGAAAGGGAATAAAAGGGGAGAAATGCACTTACTTCCATAAAGGACTCCATCTAGAATCCTCATGTATGAAGAAAAAAATAGATCTAATGACCCAAATACTTCATAAAAACAACATTGGAGATCGCATCCCTAAGGGTGCTAAGAAGAAGAAGTTAGAAGATCAGAATCCCAAAAAAGGAAATTTTAGCCATGCCTTGATTGCCATCAACTCCTCTCTTGGTGCTTGGATTGTAGATTTAGGAGCATCACACCACATGGATTCCACAAAAGAAGTTTATTATTCATTGGATGCATGAAAATGTCCTCCCATTCTGATGGGGGACAACTCTCCAGTCGAGGTCACCGACAAAGGAAGGATTGAACTCAAAAACGAAAGCTTCATGACTGTATTGCACGTTCCCAAAATTTCCATCAATATTCTCTCTATGTATCAGATGAAAAATTAGGCACTGAAAAGAGATTCCTAATCACACATGATGCAGTGGATATATATGACATGCAAAACAATTCCAGGGTTTCTAACAGTGAGGTAAATCATCAATCTAGACTTTACACATTTTCTGAATTTATTGAACCAGATTTTGAATTACTACTTACCCATGTTGATGAAAGAAGTAAGATATGGCGCAAAAGGTTCATGAATTTAAATTTCAGATATATGAAACAAATTAGCAAGAAGGGAATGGTTTATGGTCTACCTAACATCCACTTCTCCAAAGGAATTTGTGAGGGGTGTGTTCTTTGAAAACACCCTCAAGAAAAATTCGACAAAGGAAAGACTCAAAAGGCTTCCTCTCCTTTAGATCTAATCCATAGTGACCTCATGGGCCCTTTTCCACATCCATCAATCAAAAAATAAAGGTACGTTCTCATTTTTTTTGGTGATTTCTCACGCTTCACGTGGATTTTCTTTCTCAGAAAAAAATCAGAGGTCTTTCAACACCTCAAATATTTCAAAGCCCTTGTTGAGACAGAGTCAGGAAAGAAAATAAAAATTCTCCAAACTAATAATGGGGGATAGTATGTCAACCATGAGATACATAATATTTTTCATGAGGAAGGGATTTAGTTGCAACACACGGTTCCCTACACTCCGCAGAAAAACGGAGTTGCTAAGAAGAAAAATAGATCTCTAAAAGAGATGGCATATTGCATGATGCATGAAAAGTCACATCCACAGAGATTATGGGATGAAACACTTAATTGTGCAACCTACATAAAAATAAAATATCCCCATAGATTTTTCAAGGATAGGACCCCCTACGAGGCTTGGAGTGGCCTGAAACCAGAAGTGATCCACTTTCATATTTTTGGTTCAGGGGAATGGGCCCAGATTCCCTCTGAAAAGAGGAAGGGACTTGATCCACATAACACAGAGTGTGTATTTGATGGATACCTCAATGGTGTGAAGGGATACTGACTCATTGATCTTTCCTCGAACCGAATCATCATTGAGCATAGTTTCCAATTCGAGGAAAGTGTCTCACATGTACCTCAATAGCCGTGTGCAGACATTTTTGTTCTTTCACCTGTCAGAGATGATGAGCATGCACATGTCGAATCTTCTTTAGATGAGAGTTCTAATTCATAGGAGTCAGATGATCTAGATACAAAGTCAGTATAGTCAGATGTAGATTTGATGCATCTATATGCAGATGCAGATCCAGAGTAGAGGCCTAAGTAGGCCCATACTACTCTTCAAGATGCAGTGGATCTTGTTGGTGATATAGCTGATACTAGGAGGACTCGATCTGATTTTTAGGAGCCTCCTCTTGGACTCACTTCCACTGAGCCATTTCCACCCAGGCATCTTTCTTGGTTCAGTCTTCAGATCCACAGTATTATGGTGAGGCTGCTGGAAATCTCTTTTGGGAATTTGCCATGTAGGAGGAGTACAAATATCTCCTCATGAACCATACTTGGGATCTAGTTCCCCTTCCTTTTGGAAGGAAACTTGTCAGGTGCAGATAGGTCTACAGGACCAATAGTGCAACAGATGGAAAGATTAGTATGTACACAACCAGACTAATTTCCAAAGGCTTTCAGCATGTGCATGGCATTAACTATGATGAGACCTTCGCTCCAGTAGCAAAGATGGATTCCATATGTCTGGCACTTGCCATTGCGGCAACCAAGGGATGATTTTAGGGGATAAATTTCGTTCATGGGCTAATTTTCCATGGTTTTTCCAAAAACAATATTCGTTATTTTAAAAATGATTCACCCAAATTTTATAGGATAAAATTATTTTACCTTGAAAATAGCCAAAATTTTATAAAAAACTATATAAAATACTTAGAAATTTGAATATTTTTAAAAAAATATTGCCAAAAATTTATCGTTTACATATGAAGGATTAGTAATCTTCTCCAAGGTTTCTACATTTTAAAATTAATTTCCATCCTTAAAATCATCCCTTCAGATGGACGTGAAAAAATCATTTCTTCACAATGATCTCTCTGAGGAGATCTATATGGAGAAGCCCCGGGGATTTATGCAGGATTCATCTTTAGTCTGTCGACTAAAGAAATATCTTTATGACCTTAAGAAGACTCTGAGGGAATGGTATGCCAAGATGGACTCTACTTGGTGTCACAGAAATTTGTACATTTTAAATCATCCCTGGATGTTTACATGCTCAGGATGGTTGATTCACTTCTACTCCTAGTTTATTATGTTGATGATTTTTTGGTCACTGGTTGCTTGACTTTAGTGATTGCTGCAGTCAAGAGGATTCTACATGACAGGTTCTTGATGAATAAAATGGGTCAGCTACATTTCTTCCTTGTACTCGAGATCATCCAGGATGCACTAGGAATCAAACCGTCTCATGCCAAGTATGCACGCGATCTCCTTGAGATATTTCACATGATAGAATGCAAGTCTGCCCCGACTCCTTTTCTATCAAGAGTCAGACTTGAGTATTGTGGGGGAAATCCACTAGTTTACATCATATTGTATAGAAATATAGTGGGGATATGGTTGTACACACTCAAGACCATACCTCTCCTTTGTAGTTGGAGGAGTCTCCAGGTTCATGCAGGAGACGCATGAGCTACATTGGAAGGCTGTAAAGTCTATCCTTCGATACGTACAGGGAACCATAACCTTTGTGATTCAGTATGAAGTATACTCTACAAAATACCTCATTGATTTCACTGGTTTTGACTAGGCTAACGATAACATTGATCGCAAGTCCACATCTGGTTACTCACTCAGTCTTGGTTTCGGGCCTATGTGTTAGTGAAGAAAGAAGCAGGGTGTTATTTCTCTATCTTCAGCCAAGGCATAGTGAAGAGGGGTATTTAAAATAACCATTCAGGCTATGTGGCTAAAACATTTTCTCACTAAGTTGGGCATTCATTTTTATCGATCGATTTCCATCTGGTCTGACAACCAGAGCACTCTGAAGTTCTACAGAGATCCAATTCAGAGGCAACGTACGAAACACATTGAGATCCACATGCACTACATTTGGAACATAGTACATGAGGGGATCATCAACCTCCATCTTCTTCCTTCAGCGGAACAGACTGTAGAAATCTTCACCAAGACCTTCACTGAGCATAAGTTCCATTCTCTGTGCAATCATCTTGGAGTGAAAGACACAGTTTCCTAGCAACTGTCAGTTATTATTTTTACATACATTCTACCTTGAGGGGGGAGTTTTCCCATGAGGTTTTCCCTCTTTCCTCATTTTATTTTAGCGTATATTTTGTATTTGGGTACCTAACATGGCCTCATTTCTGGGACCCATTATTTGTTTTCACCATAGTGATGTTCAGAGGGGGTGTTGGAGTTACTTCACACACATGTAGGATTTCTTTTTCCTTAGGTTTTTCCTATGTTTATTAGTCACTATCCAGTCTCTTAAAGTTTACGGGAGAATATTCCTATGGGGGAATATTCTCCTTAGTTTTCACTTCAGTTTGATCAGTTGAGTGGAGTCTATATGCTACATTGGGATTATCATCATGGAACATTGGGATCATCTCCAGCTAATGTGCATTATCCTTGGGATAATCACCAGACTAGCTCATTACTCGTGATTCCTTGATCTCCTCCTCACTTCACTCTATTTCAGTTAGTTAACTAGAGACTGATAGACTAGTTAACTCAACTAGGTGGCAATTCACTCCCGTAACTCCCCAAGAGACTAGACTAGGTGGAAGTTTACTCCCATAACTATTGTTGTGTATTCATATCACTCTAGACCACTGATATGGTGCATTGTATTCTCCTATAATGTGCATTGGTTGAGTTATAAAGAGTATATCATGTGTAAATTATGACGCAGAGCCCCAACCTGCAGGCCGAGATCTGCTCACAGGATCGTTCAAATCTCCTTGAGTCGAAGTGGCTCTTTCGGATCCCTATCAGAACCTTCAACGAATCGATCCACAGGTCCTTCTGAAACTCCCTTATGCGAACAGGCACAAGGTGCGAGCTTTAGCTCCACATGACCACACTGCCCCTGGCACAAGTGCCCTTTTGCAACTTGCAACCTCGTGAATTAGAGTGTAGAGCCTTGGTGCTCCTCCTTTGTGAAATCACGAGGTGTGATAGGTCAACTATGGATTGACCCCTTGATGTGTGAGTACACACCACCTATCACCTTTGTGATCCCCACCTGACAGATGTGTCTCGCATTCACACGAGCTCTCGGCTCTCACCACTTTGCAACTCCTACATTCGAAATTGACTCCTCTCAAACCCTGAGCTCTCGAAGTGCTGAAATCTTGAAACTCAATTCCAATTCCTGTCACGACTTGTGACTTCAGGACTTTCGTTCGACTGTGCTCAACTCCTTGTCGTTAGGATATTCGAAATGCCGAAATGATCTGATGGCTTGTGCATAGCACAGTCCACAGTCCACGTTGATTCTTACCTCCTGAAGAGTGGATTTATCCAACACTTATCCTTCTTGCATCTTCAATGGAATCTCATGGTCCTCGCGACTTCACGAATCCTCCACAGAGAAGTTCAACCACTCATTGTTCCTGGACAACTTCTGTGAAACAAATCGAGGTTCTTCCTTATGAACTTTACCTATGCTAGATGACCTCAACCCTCATCTCCCTTTGAAGTAGTTCAACCTCCATCCTCCTTTGAAGTGTTCAAAGGTATTATCCCTCCCGAGATTTCACTTACAAACTCAAACCTCCAAAAGGTTTTCTGCTCTCACTCCTTGCGAAAGACTTTCAAATACTTCTAATTATTTGATTCTTTTGACTCTGTGCACTTCCTGCAATAGCAGTCCTTCAACTCTCCCCTTGGTTAATAAGTTCTGATCTTTCAACCAGCCTGTGCACACCTTGCACAGCTTATCTGTTTCACTTGCATTTCTATTGGAATGAGAACAATGGTATCCCTCTTAAGCTTTTAGAGATAAACTCTGAACCTTTGTCAACACACTCCTTGCAGGAACTCTCACTCAGGAAGAGAAAAAATTGAAACTCATTATCTTTTTCTCTTAGAATTCAAACATTCAACATGTAATCATACATACACACAGTGTTAAAGAAAATGCATAACCAAAGAGAATAAACAACTATAATCATACCATTCACCATGTATAAACAGAAAACATCATAACACCATGAAATCTGATTCAAAGCTTCATATATTAATTCAAAGCTCCTGTACATGGGGTTTTCTTTCAACTCTCTACTACAACTCTCTCCTCTTCTCTTCTATGCTAGTGATACAATACTTATATGATACAATGGTGAGGGTGTCTATACCCGTTTTCCCTCCTACTCTCTAAACTGTCTAATCTTATTAATTCAAACCTACCTACTTTCATTAACTGGGCTTAAATGCCTTAATTTTTTACAGATGAGAGAGATCGCTCATGATATGTTTACAACCTCCAAGATATAAATGCAAGTATTCCATCTTCCTAAATATTACATTAATATCCGCTCCCTTAAACTTTCGAAACATTTCAAAACATGAAAAATGAGTGTTACGCTTTCCAACTATCCTTCACCTCGATGCTCGCTTGACTGCTTACGATGCTCCTGCATCATACTCTCTCTCTTGAAAATTTTCATGAACTCCTGTTCATGAGATCTTGCATGGTCTGTCCATTCTTTTGAATTTCTTCTTCATCTTCCCAACTGGCATCTTCAACTGGATGTCCCTTCCATTTGACCAAGTATTCAAAATACTCTTTCCTCCTAGTCTTCTTGCTGACTCTCTTGTAAATTATACTTTCCATCTGTGACTTTTCAACTAAAAGAATTTGTTTACTCCATTGAACCTCTGTCTGTTCATCCTCTGCTCCTGCTTCTCTAGCTCTGTAAGGGTACAAATCCACAACATTGAATATCAATGAAATTATGATCCCATCGGGTAATTCAATCTCATATGCATTTGCCCCAAATTTCCTCATGACTCTACATGGTCCAATCTTTTTCATCTTCAATTTATTATATGTCCCCCTTGGGAACCTTTCCTTCCTCAGATGTGCAAGAATCAGATGACCAACTTCAAATTGAATTTCTTGCCTATGTTGATATGCTCTGTGCTTGTATTCTTGATTTGAATTTTGCAATCGTTCCTTGTCTCTGTTGTGAAGCTCCTTCATTTCTTTTGCAAAGTCCTTTGCACTAGAAATTATGAATTCATCTTGTTCCTAATCTTTCAATTTAGAAACTGCCCTTGGTTGCATTCCATATACAATTTTGAATGGACTCTGCTTTGTGCTTCTGTTGATTGAATCATTGTAAGCAAATTCCACCTGTGGCAGAATGTGATCCCATTAACTGTGGTGTTCAGTCACTAGGATCCTCAACAAATCTCCTAATCTTTTGTTCACAACTTCTGTCTGCCCATCCATATGAGGATGATACACTGAGCTAAATGAAAAACTTGTCCCCGGCTTCTTCCCTAAATTCCTCCAGAAATGTCCCACGAACTTGGTATCTCGATCCGAAACAATAGTCCTTGTAAAGCCGTGAAGTCTGGCGACTTCTTTGAAAAACAGGTTCGCAATATGTGTTGCATCGCTGGTTTTCTGGCATGGTATGAAATGTACCATATTGGAAAATATGTCAACTACCACAAAGATTGAATCACATCCTCTTAGTGTTCTTGGCAGTACCAATACAAAATCCATGCTCACTACGTCCCACGACCTTTCTGGTATGGGTAATGGCTGATATAACCCTATGTTCGGACTTTTCCCTTTTGTGTGCTGACAAATTCTTCATCTTTCCATAAATTTCTTAACATCCATCCTCATCCATGGCCAAAAATATGAGCCATTCAACTTTGAGAATGTCTTATCATGACCGAAGTGTCCGGCTAATCCTCCACTATGTTTTTCCTTTAGCAGATTCTCCTTCATGGAGCATTTTGGAATACATAGTTGATTTCTCATGAATAACAATCCATCCTAGATCATATATTCAATCCATTGAGTTCTGTCTCTGAGAAAAGGATTCTCAGATGCCTCATACGCTTCCTTAAAACCTGGGTCATCTCTGTACATCTCTTTGAGGTTATCAAAACCCAAAGTTTTGACTCTGAATTCCTGCATAGGAAAACATTTCCTGCTCAAAGCATCAACAACTTTGTTAGCAGTTCCAGAAATATGCTGGGTTACAAAAGTAAAATTCTGCATGAATTCAACCCATTTATCATGTTTTTGGTTCAACTTCTCCTACTGAGTCATGAATTGCAAAGCGTGATTATCGTTGTACAAAATAAACTCTTTGGCAACCAAATAATGTCTCCATTTCTTCAGCGCTTTTATGACAGCATAAAATTCTTTGTCATCTGTTGAGTACTTAATCTTCACTTAATTCAATTTCTCGCTGAAGTATGCAACTGGCCTATCATCTTGGCTTAAGACCGCTCTAATTGCAAACCCACTCGCTTCACACATGACCTGGAATGTCTTGCTAAAATATGGCAAAACCAAAATTGGTTGCTTCGTGATCTTCTTCTTCAGCAGGTTGAAACTCTTCTCTTCTTCCTCTGTCCAATGAAAATCTTTATGTATTTTCTTCACCGTATCCATCATTGGTGCGCTAATCCCACTGAAACTTCGGATGAATTTCCTATAGAAACTAGCTAAACCATGGAAGCTTCGAACTTCAAACACACCTTTCGACGAAGGCCAATTCTTAATCGCTTCTACCTTTTCCAGATCCATCTTCAACTCATTTGCAGAGATAAAAAAACCCAAATAAATGAGTTCTGTCCTCATGAATGATGATTTCTTCATATTAATCAACAATTTCTCTTGCTGTAATCTCCTCATCACTGCAACTAAATGCTTCAAGTGCTCTGCTTTAGTCTTGCTGAAAATTAATATATCATCAAGGTATACAATGACGAATTTCCCTATGAAATCCTTCAGGACTTCGTTCATCAATCTCATGAAAGTAATAGGTGCATTCATTAAACCAAATGGCATAACAAGCCATTCATACAACCCTTCATTTGTCTTGAATGTTGTCTTCCATTCATCACCTTCTCTCATACAAATTTGATGATATTCGCTTTTCAAATCAATCTTTGAAAAGAATCTTGCTCCACTCAAGCAATCCATCAAATTGTCCATCCTCAGAAATGGAAATTTGTATCTGATGGTGATCTTATTGATTGCCCTTGAGTCTATACACATTCTCCAGCCTCCATCTTTCTTTGGGATGAGCATTGTTGGAACATCGCATGGACTCAAGCTCTCTCTAATCAATCCCTTGTCCATTAAGTCCTGGACTTGTCTCTTGACTTTTTCATTCTCCTGTGGCGTCAACCTGTACGCTGCTTTGTTTGGTAAACTGGCTCCAGGTATAAGATCAATGTGATGGCTTATACTCCTAATCGGTGGCAACGAACAAGGTAGTCCGTCCACTATTATATCAGCGAACTCTTCCAACAACTTCTGGATTTCCTATGGTAAATCATCCACTCTTGTACTCGTCAAAACAACTTTAGGCTTCCTGACCACAATAAATTGTGTGTCTTCCTTCTTATTAACCTCATTAAGAAGTTCCTTCCCACTCATGAGAAGTACAGTGTTTCTTACCTCTAGTTTCACTTCTTTATCCTTAATCAACAACATGTGAGTCCTTACATTCTTCTCCAGGGTGTATGTGTTCTTTCTCCCATCATGAGCCACATTCCTGTCATATTTCCATGGTCTGCCCAGCAATAGATGACAAACATCCATGGGAATGACATCACATAATATTTCATCCTTATATCCTCCTATTTTAAATTCAACTAAACATTGTTTAGTGACATTTACCTGAGGTCCTTTTTGTAGCCACGAAACTTTGTATGGGCTTGGATGTACGATAGTCTCCAACTCTAGCTTTCTACCATCTCTGTAGAAGCGAGATTGTCTGTGCTACCACTATCCACGATGACTTTGCATACCCTGTATTTTTTTTTCCAAGTAGTCTGAAACAGACTGTTCCTTTGGGCTGGGTTCTCTGCCTCATTCTCTGGCTTCAAGATAACTTTCCTCATCATTAAGGATCTTCCGCCCTCAGCATCTTCTACCTCAGCATTCTTTCCTTGAGCTTCAGCAATGTGAGTCTCACCACCATCTTTGTTTCTTTCTGGAAACTCATAATATTTATGTTCGTTCTTCCCATAGACAAAACATTTCACTTCACCTCCTCTACCTCTTCCTCTTACTCTAGCTTGAGGAAAAGTATTTCTATCAAAATATTTCCCTCTCTGTGAGCTTCCTCCTCTCTCATGCTAAGTTTGAGGTTTCTTACCCTCTTCTTGAGGTCTCTGAGTTCTGTCTTGGGAAATTGTCTTGCCTCTAGCTTGAATTCTGCCTCGGCTTCTTTGACCTTACCTTTGACTAGATTCTCTTTAGCTTTCAGAGCCATCTGATAAGCATCTTCTACAGTTTGAATGATCATCATGCTCATCTCATCTTGGATGTCATATCTCAGATTGTTCATGTACCTGGCAACCTTTTCATCATCGCTTTCCTGATGATCTACTCTGATGTTTATCTTGTAGAACTCTTTAGTGTATTCTTTCACTGACATTAGCTTCTGTCTCAAATTTTGCATCCTCCGAAACAGAGTAATTTGATAATCCTTGGGTATGAATTTGTCTTTCATCTTTGCAACCATTCTATCCCAGCTTTTGATTTTCTTCTTGCCTTTGCAACGTCTGTCAGCCTGTAGTTCATCCCACCATAAGGATGCATGCCCTTTAAGTCTAGTGACAACATGTTTGACCTTCCTATCTTCCTTGACATCCTCACAGTAGAATTATTTATCCAGAGATCTAATCCAGTCTAGAAGCTCTTCAACATTCAGGTTCCCCTCATACATGGGAATCTCCATCTTTGCTCTGGCACCTATCTTAGCAAAATCTCTAAATAGGTGTTCATCTGCTGTATCTTCGACTGGGACTTCTTCTTCGTGTCTAGCTTCATTTTCACTGTCAGCCTCACTGATATCACCAGTGTTGACTATGCGCCTCTGTGTTGTCTCCATGGAATCAATCCTGGCACGTAATTCACACATTTCCCTTTCCACTGCTGGATCATGCATTGGTCTGTCTCTTCTTCTCAGAGGCATGGCTGAGAAATGTTTCTCTTTCTCCTCTCACTCCCTCTGTCTGCAATGTACAAACAGAGTCAAGTTCTGATACCACACTGACGCAGACCCCCAACCCGTAGGCCAAGATACACTCACAGGATCATTCAAATCTCCTTGAGTTGAAGTGGCTCTTTCAGATCCCTCTCAGAACCTTCAATGAATTGATCCACATGTCCTTCTGAAACTCCCTTATGTGAACAGGCATAAGGTGCGAGCTTCACCTCCACATGACCAAAATGGCCCTGGCACAAGCACCTTTTCGCAACTCCCAACTTCACGAATTGGAGTGTAGAGACTTGGTGCTCGTCCTTTGCAAAATTCCAAGGTGTGATAGGTCAACTATGGATTGACCCCTTGATGCACAAGTACACACCACCTGTCACCCTTGCGGTCCCCACCTAACGATGTGTCTCGCATTCACACAAGCTCTCATATCTCGCCACTTCACAACTCCTGCAGTCAAAACCGACTCTTCTCAAACCCCGAGCTCTCGAAGTGCCTAAATCCAAAAACTCGACTCCAATTCCTATCGTGACTCATGACTTCGGGAGTTTCGTTCCATTGTACTCAACTCCTTGTTGTCAGGATCCCTGAAATGTTGAAATGATCTAACGGCTTGTGCAAAGCACAATCAATGGTCCACGTTGATTCTTACCTCCCGAAGGGTGGATTCATCCAATGCTTATCCTTCTTGCAGCTTCACTAGAATCCCAAGATCCTCGCGACTTTTCGAATTCTCCACAAAGAAGTTTGACCACTCGTTGCTCCTGGACAACTTTTGCGAAATAAATCGAGGTTCTTTTTTATGAACTTTACTTCTACTGGATGAACTCGACCCCCATCTCCCTTTGAAGTAGTTCGACCTCCATCCTCCTTTGAAGTGTTCAAAGGTATTATCCCTCCTGAGCTTTCACTTAGAAAATCAAAACTCCAAAAGGTTACTTGCTCGCACTCCTTGCGGTAGACTTTCAAATACTTCTAAGTATTTGATTCTTTTGACTTTGTGCACTTCCTGCAACAATAGTTCTTCAACTCTCCCCTTGGTTGATAAGTTCTGAGCTTTCAACCAGCCTACGCACACCTTTCACGACTTCTGTGTTTCACTTGCACTTCTGTTGGAATGAGAACAACGGTATCCCTCCTGAGCTTTCAAAGATAAACTCTGAACCTTTGTCAACACACTCCTTGTGGACGTTTCACTGCACCCCTTGCAGGAACTCTCACTCAGGAAGAGAAACAATTGAAACTCATTCTCTTTCTCTCTCAGACTTCAAACATTCAACATGTAATCATACATACACACAGTATTAAAGAAAATTCATAACCAAAGAGAATAAACAACTATAAGCATACCATTCACCATGTATAAACAGAAAACATCATAATACCATGAAATCTAATTCAAAGCTTCATATATTAATTCAAAGCTCCTATACATGGGTTTTTCTTTCAACTCTATACTACAGATCTCTCCTCTTCTCTTCTATACTAATGATACAATACTTCTATGATACAATGGTGAGGGTGTCTATACCCGTTTTCCCTCCTACTCTTTAAATTGTCTAATCTTATTAATTCAAACCTACCTACTTTTATTAATTGGGCTTAAATGCCTTAATGTTTTACATATGAGAGCGATCACTCATGATATGTTTACAACCTCCAAGATATAAATGCAAGTATGCCGTATTCCTAACTATTACATTAATATCCGCTCCCTTAAACTTTCGAAACATTTCAAAACATGAAAAATGTGTGTTGCCCTTTCCAGCTGTCCTTCACTTCCATGCTCGCTTGACTGCTTACGATGCTCCTGCATCAAATTATCATTCATTCATTTGGTTAATGAGAATCCTTCCATTCTTTCTCTCCTTCCTCTCTTTTCTTCTTTTTTCTCTGCAACTGTGTATGTCAATTCCCAACTATATCTATTATGTGTAGGTTCAACAAATTTACAAGAAGTATAACCTTCTAAGGTTCTCATGATTTTTTCTTGGATTTGTGGAATTTTCATGAGTTCAAACAAAGAAATGTTGGTTTTTGTTTTCTTTAGATCTTGTAAGAAGTCATATTCCAATTTGGCCAAGGGTGTAGGAGAAATATTTGATTTCGTTGTTTGATATATTGTTTTTGGATTGGGGGAAGTATTCTTGGACGAATGAGGGGTAGTATTGGTTGAAAGAGAAGGTTGTTTGGGAGTAGTGGTAGTGGGAGAAACAAGATTAGGAATATCAAGGGTGTGATCAAGAATATTTTTACCCAAACTCTCGGTGGTTATGATTTTTTGTGAGACGTGTACTTCTTCATCTTCTTAAAAAGATACGTACCAAAAACCATTTAACTATTGCTCAACCAACTCGTCAAAATCCTGGGGTTGTTCTTGTTTTTCATGACCTCCATTTCCCTCATAAGTGTTTTCAACCATATTCTCTGTTGCCCAGGATTGAAGGGCCTGGACAATATCTTCCATATTGATGCCTTCCGTCTGAGAGAGGGAGGCTTTGTTGGTTGGGGGAGTTTTACTATCTTTTTTAGGTGGGAACATAAAAAACTTTTTCTGATTAGAATATCCCTCTCTATTACCTCTTTTTAGGTCAACTAAGTAGTTGGATAGCTTTCTAATGATCCTTTGAAGATATTCCATATCCATCGAATCAAAAGTTTCTTTATCTTCACCAGATTTAGATGCAGGGATTTTATTTTTACATTTATCTTTAGATGGTTTTGAATTGGAACTACCCTTTAAACTTAACAACTTTTTCTCAAATTTAAGGGCTTCCTCAAAATCTTCTTCTAGAGTATCATTTTCAAAAATTTTCACATACATAGCCATGGACATGGGTAAACCAGATGTATAAAATTCAATTTTGACATATTCAACAGGTTTTAAGGCCCTTGGGATTCACTTTAACGAAGTGAGGAACTGTTGATTGTAATCAGTAACTAATTCTTTGGCATTCATTTTGACTCTTGATAGTTCGAGGAAACAGGTGGTTGGTGTCTTATTTTCCCCAAATTTTCAGAGGAAAGAGTTCTCAAAAGTCCTCCAATTCGAAATGGAAGCTTCTTCTATAGAGAAATACCACGTAAACACTTTTTCTTCGAAAGTAAGAGGAAACATGTGACATACGACGTCTTCGTGGTGAATGCTTTGTAGCCTAATAGAAAATAAGAATTTATTAAGATGGTTCTCGGTTGAATCCTTTTTGTTGTGGTAAAATTTAGGCAGGAATGTCTCAAGGTGTTTAGGCATATCATGTTGAACTCTAGGTACAACAACCACATCAACAAACAACCAAGGATGGTAAGGGGGAGGATTTTTGTTTTCATTTTCTCCAACCATGTTTAGGGGCTCATATACAACGACTTGATAGGGGTTATCTTTAAATTCACTCTCATATTTGTCCCCTTCTTCGGAATTGTCCTCCGACTTGTTTCTGGGGGTGTGAGGGGGATATTCAAGAGGTGAGAGTGGTATACCTTATGCCCCGCTGATGATTATATGATATTCAATATTAAATTATGAAGCCTTCAGTAAATCAGACGTATGTTCAGGAACATGATATTCAGAAGTCCCAATTGAACTTCTTTCTTGATAGGATTAAGGGTTAGCGAAATATGGATCCTTATGATGAATATTTCCTGATTTTTAGGTAGAGAGTAATCTAAGGGAGGTTGTCTGGTCTATCTACTACGATGTCTAGTCAGAGCTCAATTGGTTCATTCTGTTGAAATCCTGACTAGAGATTGGATCTCTGATATAGTTAATATATGAGGTTGAGGAGAAGAGAAAGATATTTCAGGATGAGAAGGAACGCGGTGACTATTGACCTGAGCTGGATAATACACAGTATATTCTTAAGGGAATACATTATGTTCAGAGTAAATTTGATGGGAATCAAACGTGGAGGAAAAGACTAATTGTGGGGCAGAATGGGAAGAATTAAAATTTCTATTTGTAGCCATTCAATTATGTGGCCCTCCTTCTAGCGCGATTTTGTTAATGGTCCAAAATGACCCATTCAATCAATTAAAGGAAAACGCTCGATAACATGCCCTAACTAGACCTGCTCTCATTTGGGATGGCTCTTTCGACTAGATTTTGGCCCGGTTTCCAACTAAATAAAATACTAAGAAAATGATAACTAATACTAACTAAAATATGAATCTGAGAACCAAAGGTTCTCAGATGAATTAAAATAAAATACTGAGGAAAAGGAATAAGCACAACTAAATAGCCTTAAACTAAGAGATATGACCAGTAATCTAAGATGCACTTTTAAACTAATGCTATTTAATCTAACCTATCCTAATAAGGAGAAAAATAATAGAATACAATGAATACAATGAAATATGTATATTACTTGATTAGAATAAGTTCATGACACAAGTGATACACAGATTTGATAGCACAATTTTTTAGAACCAAAGAATTGAGAAACTTAACGCGATTACACTATTGATGTACTCATCGTGAGAAATCATGATAGTTGTAAAATGAAAATATTGATTTTGAAGTAATTCATCAACTAACACTCACATGCAACAAAAAGAGAAATGCATGAACAAAATAATCTCATTCACACATGTATAAAATTCAATTTTGACATCTTCATCTCTGTTTCCATCTATATAAAATTTAATTTTGACATCTTCTACAGGTTTTGAGGCCCTTGGATTTCACTTTAACGAAGTCAGGAACCATTTATTGTAATCAGTAACTAATTTTTATCATCCATTTTGACTCTTCACAGTTCGAGGACACGGGTGGATGGTGTCTTATTTTCCCCAAATTTTCAGAGGAAAGAGTTTTCAAAAGTCCTGACTAGAGAACCGATCTCCGATATAGTTAAGATATGAGGTTGAGGAGAAGAGAAAAATATTTTGGGATAAGAGGAAACGTGGTGATTGTTGACCTGAGCTAGAGTATTTGTTGTATATTCTTAAGGGAAGACATTATGTTCATAGTAAATTTGATGGGAATCAAACGTGGAGGAAAAGATTACTTGTGGAGAAGAATGGGAAGAATTCAAATTTCTATTTGTATCCATTCAGTTCTGTGGACCTCCTTCTAGCACGATTTTGTTGATGGTACAAAATGAATCGTTCAATCAATTAAAGGAAAACGCTCGATGACAGGCCCTAACTAGACCCACTCTAATTTGGGATGGCACTTCCGACCAGATTTTGGCTTCGTTGCCAACTAACTAAAATACTAACAAAATGCTAACTAAATACTAACTAAAATATGAATTTGAGAGCCAAAGGTTCTCACATGAATTAAAATAAAATATCGAGGAAAAGGAATAATCACAACTAACTAGCCTTAAACTAAGAGATGCGACCAGTAATCTAAGATGCACTTTTAAATTAATGTTATTTAATCTAACCTATCCTAATCAAGAGAAAAAAAACAAAATACAATGAATACAATGAAATATGTATACTACTTGATTAGAATAAGTTCATGACACAAGTGATACCATGGCATTTACAAAGAACTGGATCTTCTGGGTAAGATGAGTAGGAAACAACATATGTTCTTCAATAGATTGTTCATAAAAAAACATCAAATCATGAATTCTTCTCTGACTGGACTTCTTTAAATCTTCCACCTCAACAGCCCTGGTACTGACAAAGGTCATTTCATCTATAGATTGTAAAGGTTGTATCCCTACCTCTGCTATGATATCATTAGCATTTTTCCATAGTTGTGCAAATGTGTCAACAACCACCCCTTGGGTGAACTGAATGCTCCTGAAGAGAGGTTTGTTGGTGTCAAAAAAAATTCAGTACTTGAGTCTTTCTCTTTTCGAATAAAATGGAAGGGATTTAGGTATAGGTGTAGCATGTCTTGCCATTTTACCATCTCCTCAAAAACCTCACTAGCTTCCCGATACCTTGCTTGCATCTTAATCAGAGTATTCTATAGATTTAATTGTTCTTATTGATCTACTCATATGTTGATCAATAAACCAAGGAGGTCATTATTTAACTTATCTAGATCTTCACTAACAACCAATGCTTGAGCTCTGATGGACTCCATGGTACCTGTCAAGGTTCTAGTATTTTCTAGAGCGACAATAATTTTATGTTTTTCTACTTCCAACTCATCCTTGTGGGTGTCCTGTAGGATTTTCATCCTCTTTTCAAATTGTTCATTCAAGTGGTCTCTTTGTGCCTATAGGGAACCATTGATCTTACCTGAGTTTAGAATTTCAACTATGCTAACATCTTTCTGGACATCTATTTCAAATTTCTCTTTTACATCTTTCATATTTGTTTCAATCTCTATTACCTGGGTCCCGACAATCAAGGATGATTTTAAGGATGGAAATTTGTTTTAAAATGTAGGGTGGGCATTGACAGAGTACTTGGTACCTGGTTTAGATTTTGTTTCGAAGCCTCATCAGATTTCCTTTTTTCTTCATCTTCTTCAACCAATCGCTTCTCCTCTACCTATTCAGCCAATTTTTTGGCTTGTGCACCATTAGCTATCCTCCTGGCCTCCTCGTCATTTGCTAACTTTGTATCTTCTTCTTCTTTATTCTTATGTAGAGAGGCTTGATGCGCCACGTGTTCACATTCTATTCTAATATTTTCCTCAACTTGCCTTCTTTGAAAATCTTGCTCCACCTAGAGCCTTTTCTACTAAATCTATTCTTCCTTTTTGGTCTTCTCCTTTTATTTGGCATTGCCAATATAATTCTCTTACTGACACAAAATCTGGAATTGGGCCAAAGTTTCCATCTTGAAATCTTCTTGTTCGAGATCAAGTCCTCTTTTTGCAGTGTCATGGGGTAGATGGTGCAATACCTCATCATACGAGAGTACTCCTTTAAACTTATCCTCATCAAAATCCACAATGTGAATATTTGGATGAGTGAGTCTGATAGACCTGACATGAATGATAGCCATATCATGAGGACCGTGGCTTGTAGGCTCACCCGATCATATGATTAACTCTTGTAAGGTCTCATGTTCCTTCCTTACATGTTGAGCATTAGAGATGGAAAAACTTCCAATGTGGAGAGGGAAGACTAGCCACAGTCTTTTACTACTGGTTTGCAACAGTGTGGTGACGTCGGACCCCATTGTTTGGTATGTTATTTCCCTCACTAGTAGTCGATCTAGGACAAGATATGGCGAGAGATGTGGGGCCTTAGTGGTCCTATAAACCATGATGAATGAATAATAATTCTAGAAAAAATAATCAGCCACCCCTTTCATCCCATTTCTAGCCTCAAAAGATATCCTATGTCTTGGGAAGTTGAAAAGGAATGAATGCAGAGGGGAGAGAAATAAATTGCAAATCCCATAAAAATTTTGTTTGAAATTTACACTCCATAATTGAGAGGAATACAAATGAATGGGGGGTTGACTTTGGTTCCAATTCCATCCTAATTTGGGAAATTGAAATGATGAACACACAACGTCTATCATATAAGTAGACATATAAAAACATGGCTTCTTCGTACCTGGGATATTTTTAGCATGTAGGAAAATGTTAAAGGCCAGGATGTCAACCCAATTAAATATTTGTCCCGTATTAATGATGGTGTGAATGAATGGTAGCCAGAAAATTTGGAAGTTCCTACTCTTGTCTTCTCCATATAATTGGTTGATCATGACCACCAATGTTTCATCTATTTTGTCGATCTTTTTCTTTCGTGGGTGAACCCTTTTAGGAAATGTTCGTTTAGCGAGAAAGTAAGAGTGGGAAGGTGATACCTGGAGATAATATCCTCTAGTCCAAGATAATCTACTCACGCTCCTTTTTGTCTCATGATAAGTGTTTTGGAAGCATCAAATTATTTGAGGAACCACTATGTTTCCTTGTTATATGGGAATAGTTGTGGCATGGAAGCTACCCGGTGAATTCCACTTTTCAAAATATTCGATTACACCTCTAAGACATCATTTTGTTTAGGAAACTTCGTGGATTCAAAAATCCTGTAGATATCTTCTAATACAGGGTAGTGGTCCTCACCGGTATGAGGAATATTGACAGTCACCATAGTTTTGACCATTCAGAATGATGATTTAGGGTCTGCGGGTCCCTGAAAGTAAACTGAACTACTAGGTCTTTTGGGATTCTAGCTCACCATGATGAATAACCAAATTAACCTGTGAAAAACATGTTCAAAGAAATATCAGTTTAACCTACATATAATGCATTATTTGTAACAATGAATTTTTTTTTGTCAAGCAATAGAAAACAAAACATTACCGGTAGACAAGCAGTTGCAGTAATAGAGTAGGAAATCTCAATGAGCGAGGGAGTCTAGATGAAAATCAAACTTTGCGAACTAAGTTTTGAAAACATATAGTGAAAGATGAGTTATGAAAGGGTGTTTCTATAACTCGTAATTCACATCCAACTAGAACGAGTATTCCATAGCTCATGTGTGTATGAGGATCTTTCCAAATCCGATCTTAATTTTTCCCATTAATGCACATCATTTCCATAATTAAGTATTTTTAACTAAGATAGATGGATTGATTAAAACATCGAGGGAAATGCTAAGACAAATCCTCGAATAAGACCATTATCGAGGTTGGGATTTTGGAGTATGAAAGATCATGGTTTTTTCAAATTCCGAAGATAAATGTATCAAAGGTATATTCCCTTACACATGGGCTAATGGGCAGGCATAATGCGTCAACCAATGAATAGTAATACGGATAGAGGTTGGACCCTTTGGGGTATTGGAATTGGGGTAAATCAGGATGAGTGCAGAACCAAAATGCGAGGGGAAGGTATCGATGAAATATTCGTTTCTTAGAAAAACGTGCTAAAATATGTGTTTTACAGGATTTGGGGACTTGGTTGTTGGGGATTTGAAAGATATGGAAAGTTTGAGCTTCAACGAAAAGGACATCGAAGAATATTCTTTTGGCTTAGGATAAAGTGTGCGACATACACGAAAAGGGTTAATAGGCCATTAGAGTTTTATTTTCAGAGTGTTATGAGATGATGTTTAAAAGGTCTCTTGAAGAGGATGGTATCAAAGGTAATATTCCTTCGATACCTTAGAGACATGTTCATGTTCTAAAAGAAATAAATATGTAACTCATTGGAGAATCGATAAGACAGAAAGTCAATAGTCCAATCTTGGGATACCACTTGGGTAAGTGGTCGTTTGACAGGTCAACACGAACTTTCAGGTTCTATGAAAGACATTAGTGTAAGAGCTGGAGTGATCAGAGTGTGAATATCGGAGTTCAAAATCATGCGTTATAAAGGGATTTTGATAAACGCGATCCCAAAAAAGATTTGAGTTGAGCTTGGGTTGTCTTAGAGAAGTAAGGATACAGGTCTTGTAGGGTAAAAGATAGGCATGAAATAAAAAGGAGAAAATATTTTTGGGTCCCCATAAAATTTAGAAATATGGGGGTGTTGTTGTGGGATGCCCCACAACAGAACCACATGTCCTTCCCCCAAGAAGCTCATGTAACCATATTTTCCAACTATTACCAAGGTGGGTGAATAAAAATAATAATAAAGACTTAGCCCCTTTAGCCACCTCTCTCGTGGAATCATAGTCTCCTATCTTTGTCCTTGTTTTTCTTGCATCCAATGATGAATTTTATTATTATTATTCAAAGAATTACATTTCTAGGCACTCCAGCCTTTCAAATTTATAAGCACTCCGACCTTAAAATACCAGCTCACCAGCCTAAGTATCATATGTACAAAATACATTATTAATTCAGGGACTCAAAACTGGGGTATTACGTGCCTCACAATCTTCCATCCAGGACTTTGAAAATATTCACTTTGAAGGACTCATGACTTGTATGGATGACCCTAGACATGTCGGTACACTCTTTGATGGATCAAAGACTATCGTTGACTCATAGATTTCCCCACCAGAGTCCTAACATAGCCTTGCACTAGGCCCTTTCGATGTCTTCATCCTCTGACCAATGGTTATGATATTCCACCTAAACTGATTTGATGGTTACAAATCCTTCTAGTCGAGAACAATGGTTTTCTTCATTGGATCAATCCAATTTAGGACTTAACCAATTCAGGGTTCCTCCTTTATCCTTTCCCAATTTTTTAACAAACCTTCAATAGTTCATGGATACATATTAAATCAACTAAGGCATTCTATTAGGAACTTAGATGAAGAAATTGCATGTCCTACAAACGTTTCATCTAAGACAGGTGATTCTCTCAGGTATTAAGGTCTCTTAACTCACATAGGGATTCCCCAAGCACCAAGCCACTCTTGTCAGTACCCAAAGGAATATTTTTTCCATATCTTGTAAAATTTCCTATCAAGAGAAAGGGATTTCACAGAAATAAGGTTCTTGGGGTCGACACATAGATGCTCCCCAATCACTAGGACATCTCCTTTGTCATTTTTTGGGTGAATATTTTCTTCATATATTGCAAGCTTTTCATTTAAAGACTTATATTTCTCAGAGGGATACTCTCTACCCTTACATAGCTCTCATGCATTCATAATTATAATAGGTTAGTCAATAGAAACAACATAATCACTCCATTTTACTCAGGAAGCCATTCATCCTTACATACTTTCATATTTCCTATGCTAAGCATGAAATAACATATTTTAATCAAACACATTGAGTTAAAAAACACTTATCTTTTTAGTGAATGTCAACAACCAATTGAATAAGACAGGATGTAATTCCTCCCAACATTAGGCTATGTCGCAAGTTTCCTTCCTATAGCATGCCACCCCTGTGCCAAGCCATGATATCAAAAGGGTAATGATTCAACTGGTTCTCCAAACCTAAAAATTGATCCAAGAAGGGTACTCTCCTTCCTTCACTGACAACAACATAAGTCTCCCTCTTCCAATTGAGATCAAGACTTCCACAGTTTTATGAGGTACCCTTCCCACTAGATTTCCTCTACATAAAGAGTCTATTCTCTATTATACATTCCCTCAGTGGCACTCCTTACCAGTGTCATTTTCTTTCCAGTAAGTACCAAGGTACAATCACCTATTTATCTAGTCTCAATCTCAGTATTCTCTATTCTAGGGTGATCAATATTATTTTAGACATTCTTTATATTTTCCTCAATATCAACTTTCCAATTTATTCTATTCTTCATATTTGGGCCAATGAACATCTATGTTCATCGCACTTTCTATTCGTGAGTCTTTTTCTCACTCTCTCTTCCTTAGATTATTCTCTCAGGTAGACTCAGTTCACATTCTTCCAATTTTTTCCACAAGTCATTCTCCTTTGTGCATTTTCATGCCTCTCTTCATGTGCCATCTTTATTATTCATCCCTTGTGATTTTTTCCACCTTTGAACTATTCTTACACCCAATCCTTTGGATTTCGATGGCTTCTCTCAGACATGAACTCCAGTCAGGGATTCAAATTTTGAAGGGGAAACCCAAGGCATGTACTTCTGTGAGGTTTTTCAGTTGACCCTTTCCTCTTCAAGATATTAGGTATGTCAATAGTTATAACTTCTTCAACCACCTATCTCACTTACCATAAATGGTCATGTGGCTCCATGCAGGTTCAAGTATGTTAGAATGTTTGTATTTATGCCTTGCAAGAAAATGAAATATTTCTAAGAAAGCTTTCTATTTTCTTCACTGAAACATTTTAGCTCCACCACATCGACCACTTCATCAATTTCCCACTTGTGATATCATGGATAGTACTGAAGGATTTCCATCCTCAATAAGTTGTTTGATGTTTTCCATTAATCAAAACATAATTGCATGCTTCATAATTTCATTATATGAAGTCTTAGCATAATTATATTTTTGGGGGGAAACAAGGGGTTACACCAAACATAATAGTTTTTTGTGTGTCAATAGAGTCCTGAGAAGAAAAATAAACCATAAAGTACATGACATAACATACCATAAATTGAGGGTAGGGTATGTGGGTTTGGAAGTAGTAGGTATAATGCTTTGATTCCAAGTAAAATTGGGAGTGTAGACAAGGATAGGGTTGGGCCAGAGGACTCCCACTAGACAACAATCAGTTAAAATATAACGGGAAATGAAAGCGCTCAAATCCTGAAATTCTAGGGGGATGGGGACAATTATCATCATTAAAGGGAAGGATTTTGATGAACCATGACTAGCTATCCATGAAGTAATAATTAAAAGGAAGAGGAAGGGATGAGCCAAATGTGCAGGGGTTGATCATGATAGGGATAGGTGCGCTCTCTCCCTGAGGAACTGTCTGTCCCCATTTTCTCTTCCCTACCACTTAATCTTGGGGAATTAAGTCTATCTAAGAAAGAGTAGAACAATATTCATGAACAATAGATCATTAGGAGGGATCCCACATTGATTCCAGTGGTTATATAACTTAGAGGAGACCTTCATTGTCAAATTTGTCAAAAAAATTGTTTCCAAAATGTTTGACATGTGAAGGAATAACTACTTCAATCTCAGAGAGAATAGATTGTATACGTTCCAGGATACTTTCCACTCTCCAGCTAAGGAAAATTTTACTGATATGTGATCCTTGCTAAATATTTTTGAGCATCCTAATGATGATTTGAGAATCTCCTTCTGCAATGAATTTTTAAAATCCTTCTTCGATGGAAATTTTGAGCCATTTTTCAAGCTCTTGCAGGTCTACAACAATTTTTTTGTTGAAGCCAATGTAGTATGCATAAATATAGAGCATAATTTCTTTGTCATTGTGAAAAGTACTGCCTAAACTAGTAGGCCCTACATTTCCTTTGGAGGCTCCATCAATTTAGTTTGAGGAAGCTAGAAGGGGAGCATGTCCACTATGTCAAAGGGTTAATGGAAGTAGTCACGGGTTTGCATAAGGCAGTGGAAGAGGGGAAGTGAAGGTCAAGGTCTTTTAGGGTATTATCCTCCTTAGAAAAGAATTCACAATCTTGTTCTGACCATGAGGAAGTGAGAGTAATCTATTGAATGATGCCTTTGATTTTTTTCCATAGAAAATTAGTTTCCAAATGCAAGTTCTTGAAGATTCTTTGATTTTGTTCCTTCCAAACTTCCCAGAGGATAAATTATCGAAAGAGATACTAGGAGAGATTGAGGATACAGTTGGAGAAGGTTGAATTTCTCCAATTTTCTATAGATTCAAACAAGCTAATTTTTATTTGATATGAAGTGTGAAAATTGATAGCCCCTTTGTCCCATAAGAAAGCAGATTGGGCAAAAGAGTTCAAGAGATGTTCCATGGATTCTCCTCCCTAAATATAGAGCAGGAAAAAGGCAGGGCCTTGAAAATCGCATCGAGATAAATTGTCCCAAGTTAATACTTTTCCATGAGCTAGAAGCCAAAGGAGAAAGGAGACTTATGGACACAATATTTGTTGCCATATCTTGGTCCATAAGTTCTGAGAAGGTTGAATTTGATGTCTCGTTGTTAAGTGATATGCTTCCTAAATTTTGAATCAACCTTATGGCTTGAGACCCAAGTAGATCTTGTCTTCTCTTGTTTGGATTATGACTTTCTTGCTTGAAATATCATTCCATAAGAGATCTCAATATAGCCTCGGTGAAAGAGGAAGGCAATGGTATTTGGGAATCCAAGGTCCACCATTGATCATTTGGATTCAGGGGAATCCAATATTGTTGTGGCCATTTCCTTCCTATAGTCATCATGTTGTTTCTAAGAGATTATAAGTCTTGGAGGATCGGAAAAGAGGGTAGTTTCTATAAGGAATAATTCCATAACATGGAGTGGTAGCCATCTTTGGCCTCCCAAAAATAGTGTTCATGAATGATATGCTTGTTATTCTAGGATGAATTCCATATCAAGGATCCTAAGATGTGGGATTTGAAGCATATAAGTTCCTGAGGTCATGTTTTATTGAAGTATTTATTATGCTATATTCAGGCCCATAGATCATCCTTCTAGTTGAGCCATCTCAACCAAGTCTTGTCTCCAATAACAAAGATGAGTGTTTCAAGGTCTCTGATCCATAGTCCTCCTAAGATCTTTGGTTGAAAAAGTTTGTCCCAAGCTACAGGAGAAAATTTTCTCTCCTTTAGGGCCCCTCCCCATAGGAAATATATTTTACAGCCATATTTGATGAAATAGATTTGAGGACCATAGCTTAATGATCATACCTAGATCTTTGTTGATTTAAAGGAATGGATCATTTCATGGGCCATGATAATTCCATCAAGTATTTGATGAACCTCAATGTATCATGTTTTCTTTGAAGATATCAAGAGGGGAACAAGTAGTTTTAGGAGGTTGGCTATTACTTTAGTGATGATTTTGTAAACACCATTGCATAGGGAAATGTGCCTAAACTTGTTGGGATATTATTCTCTTTCCTCTTTGGGAATCAATGCTAGGAAGGTTTCATTCAAGGTTGGAATAACATTATAAAATTTGTAGGATTCCTCCACTACCACCCAGTCATCTTTCTCAATGATCAACAAATAGGCTTGGAATAAATTAGTGGTAAAATCATCTGATCTAGGTGATTTTCCTTTAGGAATTTCCATGATTTCTTGCTCAAATTCCTCCAAATAAATGGGGAACAAAAAGTCCTCATTTTATTCTTGTGAGACTAATTTTGGAATATTGCAGGTGATTTTTTGAATGGATGGTCTTTTATCATGTAGGGTCTCAGAGCGGATAGATCTATAGAAATTAACCAATTCATGTTCCATATCATCATGGTTTGTTAGAAGATTTCCTTGGTTGTATTTGATTGTGGATATTTTTTTGTGGTGGCGCCATTGGATCCTTGATCTATGAATGAATTTGGAGTTTTTCTCACCCTCTTTGAGCCATCTTATTCTATATTCTTGTTTCTAGAGAAGTTTTTCTTTCTTATATCTATTTTCTAGTTCTATTTGGAGGATGGCCTCTTCTTTTTATACCTGCTCCAATCTACCTTCTAGAATCATGGATTGTTGGATCTACTCCATCCTATATTCCATGTATTCTTTTTCTTTGAATGTGTTTCCAAACTCCTCTTTATTCCAATTTTTGAGACATTGCTTGAAATTTATGAGTTTTTACTTAAATAAATACATTCGAGAGCATGAATTAATTTTTATTTCTCTCCACCAAAGTCGAATTTTATCTAGGAAGGTAGGATAGTACAACCAAAAACTCTCAAATTAGAAGGGGTGGTTGAGTTGTATTTCTTTGAGATCAATTTTTAACTTGATGGGACAGTGATTAGAGCCACCAATTGGGAGAATAGAGGTTGATAGGTGTAGACCTGATAGCATGAAAGATTCAGAGACAAAAAATTAGTCCATCCTAGAGGACACTTGATTCTCTCCTCCTAGTCAATTGTTCCAGGTGTGCAATCTATTAATAGTTTCTACATCAACTAGATGAAGAGAACTAATGGTTTCTATTAGCTAACGAGAATCAATGTCAAGCCTTCTTATGCCTTCTTTATTTTTAGCAAGGGAGGTGATCATGTTGATGTATCCTCCAATTAGCCAATGGATATTATCAATGATGTGATTGAGAGCCTAGATAGAGGTTAGGAAAATGATTTTATCAGGGACTCATTAGGGACCATAGACACTGGTAACTTAGCTAGAATCTGAGGACTCAATCAATTGAAATCTAGATAAGAGAAAAAGGTGGGTGGAGAGAAAATTGGACAAGAAGACTTCTAATGGGTTCCATAAGAGTAATAGGCCTCATGCTTCCCCCTTTGCATCAACAACTATTACATGTGATCACGGATAGATTTTCGGGGTCATAGTAGAAATGATATTGCTATGGAATTTGGTTTCTTGGAGAATTACAATTGTGGGCCATTCTTTGAGGATTTTGTTCTTGCATGACCGTTGCCTACTTTT
>JZKD02S1580574.1:144094-154599 GCA_000966675.3 Picea glauca | reverse complement strand
TGTTTGAGGCATGTCTTGGAGGTTTTTTTTTTTCATATGAGGATATCTCATAGGTCTTGGTACATGCCTAATGCATATATTGGCACGTGGTTTGATGCATATCACGATTATCTTGAGAACATTATTTGAGGGATGATATTGGTGATATTGGAATAAGATTTATGTGGTTGAACCAGTTTTGATGATGATGATGTATCAGTATCACTGGCAATAATAGTGACAGGTTTTTGATGATCATGTATCAGTATCAGTTACAGTTACAGTGACCAGTGGAGTCTTTTATTTATATTTATGGGAGGTTGGGTGGTGCACGGGGAGATTGTTACCTTAAGATAGTAGGTTGGTGCTTGTAGGGCAGTTGCATCTTACTTTGAGTTGGTTCTCATAAAACTAGGGGGTTGGAGCCTCCTTCTAGTTTGAGATGGAGAATCTAGGGATTTGAAACTTCCTTCAGGTTGGAGCCCTTAATCTAGGGGGTTGGAACCTCCTTCCACTTGGAGTTGGAGAATATAGGGAGTTGGATATTCCTTCAGGTTGGAGCCTATAAACTAGGGGGTTGGTTCCTCCTTCCAGTTGGTGTTGGATAAGTTTGGAAGTTGGTGCTTCATGTGGATGTAATACCCAATATATATATATATATATATATATATATATATATATATATTAAAAAGCCTTTCGTCGTTTTCTCCCATTTGGATTTTCATGTAAAACTCATGTGTATTGTGTATCTATCGTTATATGTTGATGATATATTGAATGCAATCATAAGTTATAAATTGATGATAACTTAATGTTTGCATGTTATTGTTAAAAATGGTAAAAAGTGCTCAATATTGATTCACCCCCCCTCTCAGTATTGGTTAATATTCCAACAACCTTGGTTTATGTTGTAGGTACTTTCCTGATCCAGAGTTTGCTAAAATTCACCTAGTCCCACTTAGGATCTTACTCAATGATATTATATTGTATTTCAACCATTATATATCCTTTTGACCTCATACATTAGGGGGCATATGTTATAGCATCTTATGACACCTCCATGTCTTGGATTCCTTTATTTTTTCATCATAGCCTTCATACACCTCTTTTGACGACTTTGATCACTTTGTAGATTGTCTAAAATTTCTCCTTGGAGATCCATATTCTCTTCCTTATCACAAAAGGAGCATAGACGTGCACTTATGCTTTAGAAAATGTGTGTACACCTCAAAAAGTGACTAAAAAATATAAAATTGATGAAAACTCCACACTCGGTGGGCTTTACAGGAAAACTATTTTTGCAACTCCTTAAAACCTATGCCAAGATATCTCAACCAACTTGATTTGGTATAAAATGAGGAATAATGGAAGGAATGGGTACAAGAACTTATGCGGTAAAAAAATTATCCTCTTTCTAGAATGATCAATAGGTTGTTATATTTTAGGTTTTATGATATTCATCCCTTAAGTAGCTCTACTCCTTGAGTATTTTATCCCTTTCTTTATTTCAATCCTAAAACTTACTATTTTTCCTCATTTTTTCATGGAGGATATTTTGGAATTTCTAAAGCAATTTTGAGTGGCTTGAGGATGGAGAAATATAGACGACAATTATGGAAGGTGTTGGTATAAGTTCAAGTATAACTTTGTGTATCACTATTTCATTATAATTAAAATTGATAACTCTACTCTCTCCCTCCCCAAAATTTTATTTTAATGTTTCTTCATTGATCTCTCTCAATATTTGGTTAAGGTTCTAACTTGCTTGATAGTTAGTTAAGGTAGTTATTTCATGCTTATATTTTATTTCTTCTAATCAAGTTTGAGAAAGGTACTTCTTTCCTTATGTGTAGGTCTGAAAGCATGGATAGGAGAAAGGACAATTGGTGTGAGGCCTACTATATAGATTCCTCTCTAATTGAGCCTTAGAACAAGATAGGTCCTCTCTATAGCTAACTGGTAGTTACATTAAGTAAGTGTAGACATACATTAGGGATTGAATTGTATTTCTTTCCAATTTTCTCTATTAATAATCGACCCTAGCTATAAGATTTTTTTTATTTGCAACATAGTGTAGACAAGACCTGATCAAGAGATTTTCCTTCATGCATAAATTCATAGAGGCAACATTCAAACAAGTGAAAGGGGGTCCTAATTAAAATATTGTCCCCAATATAAAAATAAATCAAGGCAACATTTGAAGAAGTGCAAGTGGGTCCAAATTGGGAGATCAACAATGACAAGAAAATTATGCAAGGAAAACATCAAACTAGTGTGAAGGGGACATTATTTGGAAAGGTCCTAATAAGGAAATTGACCTTGATTGGAAAATAAACTAAGGAAAACACTCAAACAAGTGCAAAGGGGTCCTGATTTGGAAATTGGGTTGGAACAAAGTAGCTATTAAACCATTGAAACTCTCATTTTCCCGTGCATGTTATCAATGGTGAAAATATGCAACTAAAATTCATAATAAACTTATGTTATAAGATATATAAGCCATGGAATCTTCTTACCTTGAATGTTCTTATTGGAATTGGCTACTCCACAATTTCCCTTACTTTTTTTGGATCCATATTTGACCCATCTTGAGATATCATGAATCCTAAGTAGACCAATTCTTCTTTTTCTAGATCCATATTCAACCCATATTGAGATATCACAAATCATGCTTCAACCACTCTAGCATTTTCCTCAAATGAATCACTTGCTCCTCTTTGGTATTGTTGAAAATATACTATCATGTAAATAAAAAAACCACAAATTTACCCAATTAAGGTTTTAACACTTCATTCATTGGCCTCATAAAAGTACTAGGTGCATTCATACAATGTTTCCTTTGTCTTAAAGACTGTCCTTCACTCATATCCTTCAAGGATTCAAATGGTGATATATGCCTTTTATATCAATGTTTGTGAAGTACTTCACTCCATTCAAATGGCCCATTATATAATCCATTCTCAGTAATGGAAATCAATACTTAATGGTAATTCTAGTTATGGCCCTTAATTCAATGCACGCCCACCATTGTCCTCCTTTATTTAGTGCTAGTACAAAAAGTATTGCATGTGCTAAAACTTTCACTTTCCAATACTCGTTTTAAGAACTCATGGACTTGCTTGTTGATATCCTCATTTGTAGTTGGGGTTAGTATATATGGTGATTTTTTGGTGTATTTGAACCTAATGTAAAATAACAAGTGGCAATCCCTTCAACAAATAATTATAAATAACCTCTTTAAATCTATTAAAAACTCACTCACCTATAATTTTATGTCACTTGTTTTCTCTTATGAACTTATATTCTTTTGAGAAATGGAAAGGAACATTTTACCCTCTTTTCTTCCTCCAAAAACTCTTTTGTTGTACACATCATCACCCTACTACCACTACTACAATTATAATTAATGTTGATGTATCCTTTTTCCTCCTTCCTCGGAAGCAACTTAAACTTCTTCTTCCCTTCCCCAACAAATAAAGAACCAAATATCAATATAGTATAGAAAAACCTCAGAATAAGTACTCAACGCCTTGAAAAAGAGATAAATTCAGATAATAAGCCTCTTCGAGGGGGAAACCTTCTTATGCCCACATAAATGTTCAATTACAAGATGATTCCAAATGAAAATGTCTCCTTGGTATATATAGGAGACTAGGAGGTATAATTACAACTGATAGACTAAAGCTAGCATAAATAAAATAACATTACTGATGTAATATGCCCCAATTAAGGGGTAATGAGCCCCTATTTAGGGCTTAACATGCCCCTCCCATTGAGACAAGTGTTGTCTGCAATGCTTGAGTAACTATGGATTCTTTTGTATAAAAGACTCATTTTCCCAAGTGGAATCTTCAGCTGGTAGTTTCCTCCATTTAATGAGATACTCTGAGATGGATCTATTCCTCAGCTGGTGAATTCTTGTGTCAGTGATGGCTTCAGGATCCAATATGATTTTTCCTTCCTCGTCAAGTTCTGGCAATAGAGTTTGAACTGGGATCTTGTCGCCTATAACCTTCTTTAAGCATGCAACATGGAAAATTGGGTGTACTCATGAATATGCAGGCAACTCCAATTTGTATGCCATAGTACCAATATTTTGCAATACCTTATAAAGGCCATAGTATTTTGGTGATAATTTATTATCCTTCTTGGCTTGCTTAAGGGACATCTGTTTGTATGGTTTCAGTCTTAAAAACGCCAATCCCCTACTTCAAAACTTCTTTCACTACAATGTTGATCTGCTTGTTGTTTCATGCGATGTTGTGCCATGGTCAGGTTGTCCTTTAATATTTGGAGAACTTGTTGTTGATGCTCGATGTGATCTTCCANACAACCTTGGTTTATGTTGTAGGTACTTTCCTGATCCAGAGTTTGCTAAAACTCACCTAGTCCCACTTAGGATCTTACTCAATGATATTATATTGTGTTTCAACCATTAGATCTCCTTTTGACCTCATACATCAGGGGGCATATGTTATAGCATCTTATGACACCTCCATGTCTTGGATGCCTTTATTTTTTCACTGTACCCTTCATAAACCTCTTTTGACGACTTTGATCACTTTGTAGATTGTTTGAAATTCCTCCTTGGAGATCCATATTCTCTTCCTTATCACAAAAGGAGAATAGGCATGCACTTATGCTTTATAAAATGTGTGTATGCCTCAAAAAGTGACTAAAAAAATATATAACTGATGAAAATTCCACACTCGGTGGGCTTTACAGGAAAACTACTTTTTCAACTCCTTAAAACCTATGCCAAGATATCTCCACCAAATTGATTTGGTATAAAATGAGGAATAATGGAAGGAATGGGTACAAGAACTGATGCGGTAAAAAAATTATCCTCTTTCTAGAATGATCAATAGGTTGTTATATTTGAGGTTTTATGATATTCATCCCTTAAGTAGCCCTATTCCTTGAGTATTTTATCCCTTTCTTTATTTAAATCCTAAAACTTACTAGTTTTCCTCATTTTTTCATGGAGGATATTTTGGAATTTCTAAAGCAATTTTGAGTGGCTTGAGGATGGAGAAATCTAGATGACAATTATAGAAGGTGTTGGTAGAAGTTCAAGTATAACTTTGTGTATCACTATTTCATTATAATTAAAATTGATAACTCTACTCTCTCCCTCCCCAAAATTTTATTTTAATGTTTCTTTATTGATCTATCTCAGTATTTGGTTAAGGTTCTAACTTGCTTGATAGTTAGTTAAGGTAGTTATTTCATTCTTATATTCTATTTCTTCTAATCAAGTTTGAGAAAGGTACTTCTTTCCTTATGTGTAGGTCTGAAAGAATGGATAGGAGAAAGGACAATTGGTGTGAGGCCTACTATACATATTCCTCTCTAATTGAGACTTAGAACAAGGTAGGTCCTCTCTATAACTAACTGGTAGTTACATTAAGTAAGTGTAGACATACATTAGGGATTGAATTGTATTTCTTTCCAATTTATCTATTAATAATCGACTCTAGCTATAAGATTATTTTTATCTGCAACGTAGTGTAGACAAGACCCGATCAGGAGATTGTCCTTGATGCATAAATTCATTGAGGCAACATTCAAACAAGTGAAACGGGGTCCTAATTAAAATATTGTCCCCAATATAAAAATAAATCAAGGCAACATTTGAAGAAGTGCAAGTGGGTCCAAATTGGGAGATCAACATTGACAAGAAAATTATGCAAGGAAAACATCAAACTAGTGTGAAGGGGAAATTATTTGGAAAGGTCCTAATAAGGAAATTGACCTTGATTGGAAAAGAAACTAAGGAAAAAAGTCAAATAAGTGCAAAGGGGTCCTGATTTTGAAATTGGGTTGGAACAAAGTAGCTATTAAACCATTGAAACTCTCATTTTCCTTTGCATGTTATCAATGGTGAAAATATGCAACTAAAATTCATAATAAACTTATGTTATAAGATATATAAGCCATGGAATCTTCTTACCTTGAATGTGCTTATTGGAATTGGCTACTCCACAATTTCCCTTACTTTTTTTGGATCCATATTTGACCCATCTTGAGATATCATGAATCCTAAGTAGACCAATTCTTCTTTTTCTAGATCCATCTTCAACCCATATTGAGATATCACAAATCATGCTTCAACCACTCTAGCATTTTCCTCAAATGATTCACGTGCTCCTCTTTGGTATTGTTGAAAATATACTATCATGTAAATAAAAAAACCACAAATTTACCCAATTAAGGTTTTAACACTTCATTCATTAGTCTCATAAAAGTACTAGGTGCATTCGTACAATGTTTCCTTTGTCTTAAAGATTGTCTTTCACTCATATCCTTCAAGGATTAAAATGGTGATATATGCCTTTAATATCAATGTTTGTGAAGTACTTCACTCCATTCAAATGGCCCATTATATCATCCATTCTGAGTAATGGAAATCAATACTTAATGGAAATTCTAGTTATGGCCCTTAATTCAATGCACGCCCACCATTGTCCTCCTTTATTCAGTGCTAGTACAACAAGTATTGCATGTGCTAAAACTTTCACTTTCCAATAATCATTTTAAGAACTCATGGACTTGCTTGTTGATCTCCTCATTTGTAGTTGGGGTTAGTATATATGGTGATTTTTTGGTGGCTTTGAACCTAATGTAAAATCACAAGTGGAAATCCCTTCAACAAATCATTATAAATAACCTCTTAAAACTCTATTAAAAACTCACTCACATATATTTTTATGTCACTTATTTTCTCTTATGAACTTATATTCTTTTGAGAAATGGAAAGGAACATCTTACCCTCTTTTCTTCCTCCGGAAACTCCTTTGTTGTACACATCATCACCCTACTACCACTGCTACAATTATAATTAATGTTGATGTATCATTTTTCCTTCTTCCTCGGAAGCAACTAAAACTTCTTCTTCCCTTCCCCAACAAATAAGGAACCAAATATCAATATAGCATAGAAAAACTTCAGAATAAGTACTCAACGCCTTGAAAAAGAGATAAATTTAGATAATAAGCCTCTTTGAGGGAAAAACCTCCTTATGCCCACATAAATGTTCAATTACAAGATGATTCCAAATGAAAATGTCTCCTTGGTATATATAGGAGACTAGGAGGTATAATTACAACTGATAGACTAAAGCCAACATGAATAAAATAACATTACTAATGTAATATGCCCCAATTAAGGGGTAATGAGCCCCTATTTAGGGCTTAACATGCCCCTCCCCTTGAGACAAGTGTTTTCCGCAATGCTTGAGTAACTCTGGATGCTTCTGTATAAAAGACTCATTTTCCCATGTGGAATATTCAACTAGTAGTTTCCTCCATTTAATGAGATACTCTGAAATGGACCTATTCCTCAGCTGGCGAATTCTTGTGTCAGTGATGGATTCAGGATCCAATATGATTTTTCCTTCCTCGTCGACTTCTGGCAATATAGTTTGAACTAGGATCTTGTCGCCTATAACCTTCTTTAAGCATGGAACATGGAAAACTAGGTGTACTCGTGAAGATGCAGGCAACTCCAATTTGTATTCCATAGTACCAATCTTTTGCAATACCTTATAAGGGCCATAGTATTTTGGTGATAATTTATTATCCTTCTTGGCTTGCTTGAGGGACATCTGTTTGTATTCTTTTAGTCTTAAAAACACCCAATCCCCTACTTCAAAACTTCTTTCACTATGATGTTGATCTACTTGTTGTTTCATGCAATTTTGTGCCATGTTCAGGTTGTCCTTTAATATTTGGAGAAATTGTTGTTGATGCTCGATGTGATCTTGCACTGCTTGAACCTTAGATTTTTCTTTTAGAGAAGAAGTGATGGAAGGAGGGTGGTATCCATATAGTGCCATAAATGGTGTCATTTTTATTGCAGTATGAAAGGAAGTGTTATACCACCATTCTGCCAAGGGTAACCATTTGAACCATTGTGTTTGTTTATCAGAGACAAAGCAATGAAGGTAGACTTCCAGATATTTGTTCACTATCTCGGTTTTTCCATCAGATTGAGGATGATAGGATGATCTATGAGCCAATTGAGTACCCAAACAAGAAAATAATTCCATCCAAAAATGTCCAGTGAAGATGGGATCTCTGTCACTTACAATAATCTTTGGGCTTCCATGTAGCTTTTGAACTATCCCCATGAATGCGGTGGCAACTGTAATAGCTTTGAAGGGATGAGAGAGTGCACAAAAGTGTGTGTACTTGGTCATTCTATCAACAATCACCATGATGCTACTCTTTCCTTCAAAATTCAGTTACCCTGTGATGAAATCCATGGACGCCTCCTCTCAGCGTTGACTTGGGATGGATAATGGTTGTAAAATACTCGGGGTCTTAATTGTTTCCACCTTATTTTGTTGACAAACCAAACATTCTTCCACAAACCTTTGAACATTAGTTTTAATGCCATCCCAAAAAAAATCCTTCTTGACCCTATGATAGGTTTTTAAAAATCTCGAGTGCCCTCCTACTAGAGAGGTGTGCTATTTCAATAGTACCTTTTGTTTGTTTTGGGAGTTCTTACATAAATATAAATGATCTTTGTACCATAGTGAATCATTTTTCCATGTAAATGTATCTGATGTACTGGAATCTTGTTGCAACCTTTGAATGAGAGTCCACACTTTTTTGTCATTCTTCCATTCATCCCTTGCTTCTATTATCCAATCGGGTTGGATTATCGATATAGCACAGAGAAAGGCCTCAACATCTTCATCCTTCCTTGAGAGTGCATCTACCACAACAATTTTCTTCCCTTTTTTATAGACGAATTCAAAATCATAACCCAATATCTTGTTTACCCATTTTTGTTGTTCTTCTGAAGATAGTCTTTATTGCAAGAAGTATTTAAGACTATCATGATATTTTTTTACCTTGAAGTTCCTACCTATTAGGTAAGGACACCATTTCTTCAATGCATGTAGTATTGTCAACATTTCCTTCTCATAAATGGGTTTGTTTAAGTCCTTTCCCTTAAGTGGTCGACTTTCAAAATCCAGGGGCCTTCCTTATTGCATTAGGACATCACCAATTGCATTTCTCGAGGCATCACATTCCACAATAAAGGTTTTTGTGAAGTCTGGAGTGGTCAAGGAAGGAGCTTTGCACATAACCTCTTTAATTTTTTCAAAATATTTAGTTGCCTTTGGAGTCCATGAAAATGCATCCTTCTTAGTTAGTGTCATTAAAGGTGTTTCTATTCTTCCATAGTGATGAACAAACTTGTGATAGTAACCTATCAAACCCAAAAATCCTCTAAGATTCTTCAATGTTTTGGGAATCGGCCAGTCCATCATGGCCTTAATCTTGTTGGGGTCTACCTTGAAACCTTCATGAGATACGATATGACCCAAATACTCTACCTCTATCACTCCAAAGAAACATTTGGATGGTTTGGCATATAGTTGTTTCTTCTTTAGTATTTGTAGAACCTTGTCAACATGTCACACATGATCCTCCCAAGACTTGCTATAGATTAGTATATCATCAAAAAATAATAACACAAATTTTAGAGGGAAGGGATTGAAAATAGAATTCATCAACCCTTGGAATGTGGAAGGTGCATTTGTAAGGCCAAAAGGCATGACCAAAAATTCATAATGGCCTTCATGAGTTTAGAATGTTGTTTTTTGGATATATTCTTCCTTCATTCTAATGTGATGATACCCTGAATGAAGATCCAACTTTGTGAAATAGATTTCTCCATGTAGTTCATCTAACAATTCATCAATGACAGGAATGGGAAACTTGTCCTTAATAGTGATATTATTGAGATCTCTATAATATGGACACATACACCATGAGACATCTTTCTTGAATACGATTACCACCGATGCAGAGTAAGAACTTTGGCTAGGTCTAATAATGACAACCTTTAACATTTCTTCAACCATGCCCTCAATTTCACTCTTCTAGGCATAAGGGTATCTGTATGGCCTGATGTTAGGAGGAACACTCCTAGAAATTAGGTGAATATCATGATCATGATTTTGAGTGGGTGGAAGACCTTTGGGAATATCTTCAAATACTTTGGAATTCTTATCAATGATCCCTTGGAGATCTAGAGGAATAGATGTCTTAGATGTTTGAACATCTAGTAAACATAGTTGTGCAATAACACCTTGATGCCCCCTTTTTAATAATTTTTTCATGCCATTAGAGCTTATCACCTTACCAGGTTTCCCTGTGATACCTCTTAACTCAATTTCTTTTCCTTCCAATGAAAATTTCATAAAAAAATCTTGAAAATTAAAAGACATTGTTCCTAATGATTGTAACCATTGGATTCTTAGTACAACATTAGCACCACCCATGCACATAACAATCATTGGACTATTCATTACATATTCCCCCATAGTAATATTGATCTTGTTGGATTTTCCTTAGCAATTGATAGTTCCTCCATCTGCAATCATTACTTCAAACTCTGGTGCTGGATATACAAAGCAATTGAGATCTTTGGCTAATTTATAGTGAATGAAATTATGAGTACTGCCAGAATCAATTAGGACTATTACCTTTTTATTTTTGATATAT
>JZKD02S1580574.1:111044-130299 GCA_000966675.3 Picea glauca | reverse complement strand
AAGTGACCTAGAAGATGTTTTTAAGGAAGCTACTTGGAGAGTATAAATAAGAGGCAAGGCTCTCTCATTTTAATTACACTTGAGAATATTGAATATCTATAGGTTTATGAGGTAATCAAGGATATCTAAGCCAAATTTCTTAGGGAATGTGAAGAAAAAAAGGTTGAAATGCAAGGAAAGATAAATTCTTTTGATGGTGCTTTCTAAGGTATGTTATTTACATGTCATCTCACCATTTTTGCTATAAATTTTTTTCTATAATGATTCAGACCATGAAATTACCATTCCATTGAGAAAACATACCCAAGTATCTGTGGTAAAAATTCATCTTGTGGGTCGTTGTATTTGGGGAGTTACACTCCGTGGAAAATAGGGTTTGTGGCTAGTCCTGAAACTAGTCAACAACATGTGTTTCGGGTAAAAACATCATAACTTCTTCATAACAGATCCAAATTCAGTGAGAATAAATGTGTTGGTTAGGGTATAGTCTATAGTATGATTTTTAATAGTTTTAGGTCAATTCAATGGACATTTTGTGCGGGGCACGCTCTACAAGGTCG
The DNA here is from genome assembly GCA_000966675.3 of Picea glauca. Classification (NCBI taxonomy): domain Eukaryota; kingdom Viridiplantae; phylum Streptophyta; class Pinopsida; order Pinales; family Pinaceae; genus Picea; species Picea glauca. The sequence goes on along the minus strand of JZKD02S1580574.1, from coordinate 129,739 downwards.
CTCTCTAGAATAAGTCAGAATTTAGAAAGGTATGCCATTTTTTCTATAAATCATTTTCTGAGAGGTTCCAAGTAATGAAACCTGGAGGAATTGCATAAAACACACTAAATAAAATTGTGTATCATTTTCATATATTTATACATTACAGGTTCAAAGTTATGATTACTTCAAGTTAGGGTTGTTGACTAATCCAAAACTAGGCATGTGAGACTAAATAAAAGTTTGATGAAAATGCTAATCTCTTGTTGTTAAAATTAAGGAAGGTTTGTAGGAATGTGATCATATACACCAGGTCTATTACAAAGCTACAAATCAGATTTGGATGATGAAATTTATGAGGGATTTTGATTGAGGTACATGGTTTAGATAAGTAGTTGATGAGTTGGCACATACATGAGGTGTACAGTTGATGATGTTGGTACATATTGATGAGTCATAGTTGATGAGTAGTTGACACATGATTAGTACAGGTTGGTGCATGGTTGATGCACTTGTTTATGGTACAGGTTGATTGTAGGTTGAGGTACACGTTGATGCATGGTTCAGATTTATTGGTACAGGTTTATAGTGGTATATCTCACAGTGATAGTGTGACAGTGGTTCCACCATTCTACTTCTACTTCCAGGTGGCGGGATGGGGCAAGGACAGGTGGTTGTAGACACCTTCTAGTTGTAGCTGGAAAACATAGGGGGTTGTAGCCTCCTTCTAGTTGTAGCCAGAGAATTGGGGAGTTGGAGCTTCCCTCAAGTTGTAGCCTGAGAAAGTAGGGGGTTGGAGCCTCCTTCTAGTTGCAGTTGGAAAACAAAGGAATTTGGTGCTTCCAATGAATGTAATTCTTCAAGACATATAAGAAAAATCATTTTGTTGTTTTCTCTGGATTTGGGTTTCCATGTAAAACACTGGTGTACTATGTATGTGTGTGATTGTTTATTTCTTACTGCTCATTATTGGATAATAATTCTACATTAATATAACATTTGAAGAAAAAGGATTATAATTATGCTATTACTGAGTCACGACCCCCCTCTCAGTAATCCAACAAGCATACCCATGCTCAAGTGTAGAAAACCATGGTCAAAATCAACTACAATTAAAATACGCAAAGTATATATAAAATGTAGTAATCATGACCACAAAAAATATACATGGTGGATCCATGTCAAAACATATCATAGCCACCAACAAATAAAAGAAAATCTATCTCTCAGTTTAAATCAAGAGGATGACTGGAACTGTGAGATGAACAAGATGATCCTCCAAAAGTACCAACATCCTATAGGTGATTGGTACTATTCTATGGAACTCAAGAAGTATCATAAATGGGAGTTGGTACTATGTCCCAAGGTCTTCAATAAAAAAATGTTGATGGTATGAATCTATCCATGGAAATAATTGAGATAATTTCAAACATGGTAGAAACCATTTGATTACTAGTCATGAATATATACCATTAATAGATCCAAGAAAATTCACCAATAATAATAATGAGCATCAAGGTACCTAGTACATTCTAGCAAGTGCAAATAGATGTGTTTTCATCAAACACTTGTAGAATCTATTGATTAGGAGGCATTTATGTGTTTCCATTGTCAATAATGATGGAAATTGAAATTGATTACTAGAAGGCCCCAGGTATTATAAAATCTCTAGATCTCAATCCTAGAGAAAATAATTCAATGTTTATGGGAAGAGATACATTGGAAGAAGGGCATTGAGGTCTCCCCCCTCATCCAACACAAGAAAACACAAGGAACATAATTTGAAGTTCTTGGACAAAGGATAGAAGAATGCACCACTAAGTATGTCTCTCACATGTATTAAATGAAAATAAACCATGGAAGAGACTCTATAAGAAACAATTGATAATGGAAGCTACTAGCAGAGGAAAGGAATTCTACAAATAATGAAAATGGAAACCGAGGTACAACATGAATATCAATATGTGAATATAGGTCTTGACATCAAACACATGGGAAACCAATTAGTCAGTGAACGTTGATGGATTGTCATTGTTTGATCACAAGGTAACCTATAAATGATGAAATATGCATGAGGTGTTATTAGCTCTAGGTCAATATATTAGAATTCAATGGGGACCTTCCATACTTGTGCAAGTAAAGAACATAGACACTTATATAACTAAGAAGAACCTGACAATCAGTAAAGTCAACATGGAAAATAAAGAATTTTGAGGAATGGTTGACATGGGCTAAAGACAACACTTGAACACAAGCATGACACATTAATGACTTGGGAAGCATTTTAAGCAAAGGATAACAATGACACTATAAGTCTATGACACAGGAGGCATACAAAAACTTTCTATTATGACTAGAAGAGTAACCATCCAAATGATTACAAACTCACAAAATCAAGGTTCATATTACTAAGGCAATAAAAAAACCCAAATTGTTGAGCAGAAGACACGAAATTGGTAATTTATTCAAGGGTTACATAATTGAGGACTACTGCCATAAAAACAAAGGTATTAATTATTTTACCCCTCCCTATTTTTTTAAAATAATATTTTTTTGTGTCTTTTCGTGTTATTAAATCCTAAAAAGGAATAAAAAAATGCTATAATATAGTCAGCGAAACAAGTGTCACAAGGAAATCAAACTAGTTTCAAGTGCACAAAACATACCTATTCAATATCCAGGAAGGATTTGTAGGATATGGAAACTCATCAGTGTGTTTCCTCTAGGGATAAGAGTTCCAAGTTACATAAGCAACATATGCAAATGAAAGTAGATAAAGATAATGCATAAGAAATAAGAAGAAAATGGTGAATTGTAGTAGGCATTAGGCTCAAAAGTGTAAGTAGTGGTATGAAATGCAACAATACAACTCGAAAGGTAAAAAATGGGAGTCCTATGGGAAATGGATAGAAATAGATTGATAAGAAGTCATGTGGCTTCGACACAAAGTCATGGTAGGGAAAAGAGAGATCTCAAGGCTATGGAAAACTTTAGCATGGGTGCCAAAATGGAAAACAAGTCTCTAACTAGGGAACCCATGATCAGTAGGATCTACCACACAAATTATGACACTTTTAAACAACAAGGATTAGTCTCACAACTTTATGACATTGATTATAAGTAAAAAATGGAACATGAAATTGATAATGCAAAATGTAACAATGCAACACATGACCTTTATGTCATTTTTGAGTCAGTTACCTATCAATGAAACAAGTTATACCAATGTGATGAAAAAATTCCACTAAATGACCTTAGAATTTTGTCACAGCTAAGAAAACTCAAATTCGATTTGAAACAACCACATTAGCCATTAATCCTGACAAAAATGGTTCATAAAAATGAAAGTTGGGTATTTTAAACAATGTCAAGCGGGTAAAAATTCTAATACAATGTTGAAATAGGCGTTTTTTACCATGTCATTTGACTTATTTACCAAGCCCTTGATTTTGGCTAAAAAATAACTCAATCTTTAGATGGATATTTTGGGATTCTCCACTATCCATTTCTAGATTCATGTCGTCCACATAATGCATCTCATCCTCCTCTTAATTTTGATCCAATTATTTTCATTTTTCCCTCAAATTTTAGTTGATAGGGACCCCTAATAGTGAAGGGAAGGTGCATATGCACCTTTACTTCACATGGGGTGCATATAGGCATCCCTATTCCCACTTTTGATGAGGGGAAGGAGTGCACATATGCACCTGTCCCTCATAAAAAGTAGATACCAAAAAAAGGGAAAAAATGGCCTCTAAATTAAAATTTCTCATGAAAACAATAGATGGAAATTACTTGTTGATGACAGGAGCATGAGGACATTGATAATCATATTTTGGAAGGTATGGAGGTGATGAATTCCCTATGAGATTACAATTTTATCATTTTTTTTACCATTCCAAATATGTGTGCACAAAATCAATTGTTGCAAACTCTTGTTCAATACTAGGAATCTAAGTAAAAATATTTTATCATAGATAACTATCCCCTCAAGCTAGAGTGGAGGATATTTAATACATCACGGGTTTTTCATGGTGAGTAATGTCATTGAATTTGAAGGGAGATAGTTGTAATGCTGGTGCAATGACGATACAAGATCAACGAATAATATTTTACCAGAACCCATTCATTCGATTATGCCTCATTTTATACCAATTCAAGTTGGTTGAGACAATTTGGCATGAGTTTTAGGGACTTATAGAAGTAGTTTTTTCATAAACCCCACTCAGGAGTGCATACTTTTCATAAATTTTATATTTTTTAGTCACTTTTGGAGGTGTACAAACCTATTTTTAAGAATAAGCGCATGTGTACACTCCTTCTATGACTAGAAAGAGAATATGGATTTCCAAAGAGACAAATTGGATAGTCTACAGAGTGATCAAATTCATCATAAGAGGTGTAAGAAGGGTATGGTGAAAAAATCAAGCCATCTGAGGCATGGAGGTGTCGAAATATGTTATAACACACTAGTTCAAATGTTTTCTTGGTAAATTCTCACATCGGGGTTGATATCCCAATTGGGTATTCTATAGACTGGCTTGAATGCTTCCTTGGCTAATTTTCACATTGATGTCGATGCCCCTATTGGAAACTTCGCTCACCAACTCAGTGTTCGCCAAGCCCAGTTTCATAGTTCAAAAAAGGATAAAACCTTAAAGGAAAGGTGAAATTTCCATACTACTATGGGATAGGTGGCATGATAAAAATAATACGCGTGGATAGATAAATCCACATGGACAACATCATCACTTTCCATGTGGAGTCGAAGAGTGACAAGTGGCCCTATGGGAAGATGTCGCTTGGATATAATATTCATGTGAAGAGAGAATATATACATCATCAATGGAATATATACAGAATATTTACAAATGCTTTTAGGATTTCAAGGTTCAGAAACACCAATACAATATTGGACCCGATGCCCCCATCTAGCCCCTATCTCACCTACTTAATGTTTCAGACCACCAATTAACTAATTAAGCTCAATGAATACATCAGGCCCTTTATGCACTAACTTAGTGTTTGATTGACCTGATTCACAATTCCATTAAGGGATATTCAAGCTCTAAAATGGGACTCATAAGAAAAATAATAAAATAAGAGTTATGAATTTTCAAAGGAAAAGGAAGAAAACTACATTTTTTAATTGTTTTTTCAATTTATCTCCTTATAGTTTTACTGAAATTTCAAGCATAGACACTCATTGGATGTGGAATTAAATTCCACATCCATTGATTACCAATTCTTCATACTTTTGATAGACCCATAGTGAGATAAACAAGAAACACATGAAAAAACATATTTATTTTCAAGAAACATGGCATTTTTTCGTGCATTTCCAAATTATCTCATTTTCTATGTATCAAAAGTATACAAAGTGTGTACTCATTGGATGTATAATTTAATTTCCCATGAAACAAGTGCTTGCACTTGAAATTTGAGTAAACCTATAAGTAGATAAGTAAAAAATAAAATTAAAATAATATTTTTTTTTTCTTTCCCTCCAAAAATAGTTACCTTTATGGTTGGCATCATCATCATCTTGAATCCTATTGGTTCTTTTAAATTTTATTTTGATATTACATTTTTTTATTTTGAGGCCCATTTTTTATATCAAAATTTCCCTAATGGAACAAAGGATTTTGTCATTCAAAGTCCAGGTGAACTTTCATACCACAGTGGGATGGGGGCATCATCAGGAGAAGACATGTATCCTGTGATATCCAAGTGGAAAACATTATAGCATTCCATGTAGGGTCTGAGAGTGATAGGTGTCCCTATGGGAAGGTTCAACATGGAAAAGAATATTCACATCATCTAGGGAATATTCAAAGAATATTTTCATGTAGTTTGACATGTTTAGGTGTTCACAAAGGCCAGTTAAAATATCATCCCTTATGGTATCACAAATGTTCAAATTGTTCAATTGCTAAATTGGTCCCACCGCCTCCATTGAGAATGCTCTACACTATTCAAACTATCGATTTCTAAATTTGGCTCGATGGCTCCATATGGCCCCTTCTATACTATTCAAACGACTACTTCTGCCTAATTTCAATGTTCAGATGAATTCATTAGTATTTAGTTACAATGGCAAGTGAATATTCATACTCCAAAGGGACAAATGGCCCAATAAGAAGAAAACACCTAGACAAATGCCTCAATGTTTGAAACTTAATCATTTTATTAGGGGTATTTTTCACACATGCTCTTGATTCTATGGAATTAAGAGAGAATGGAGGACCCATAAGCTTAAGTTAGCTAAAATTTCAATTAAATAGGCTGATAAATCAAATCATTGAGTGAAATTATCAAGCTCGAAGCACCTTCATAACCAAATATTGGGTACAGTTTTCTAAGTAGCATATAAATACAAAGATTCAATGCTTGCAACTGAAGGTTATTCAGAAATTAATTTTTGTAGCTAAAGAGGGTGAAAACAAAGAACAAATCCATTATAAATTAAAGATATGCTTGAAGTATCACAATTTGCAATAACATATGGCTTTATCTTCATTCCATTTCTCATATTCTCCATTCTCATTCTCATTATAAGTAGTCTATGAGTAGTAGGATCTATATAGGAGAAGGAAAATTTGAGCATAGTGTTCTCTGTAATCCCAACCCCTAATATATTTTGTGACTAATAAAATAATTGTTTCAAATCTAATACTTTTATAGTCTCGAACCCTGAAACCTTTGTTTGTTGAATGAATTGTCGGATTCATTGTGAAATGAAGACTGGGGCTATAGCCAATTGTTTATAATTAATTAAAGAAAGTTATGATGTGTTTCCCTTCTTAATTTTTTGTTTTATATCATGATGAATAAGCTAATAGATATATGTTGTTCCTTTCTCATAAATATGTGCTAGGAAAGTAGTTCCACCTCCTCTCGTGCCGATACTTGTTCTCTCTAAGTTATTTTCCTATTTTAACTAGATATTGATTCCTACGGTTCATGAGATCATTCCTATGAATGAAAGATTTTGCAAACCCCCCTATTGGTTTTCCTCCCTTTGAGTTTCCTCCAAACTTAAAACTAGACACCTTAATTCTATTCAAATTATGTACCATAGAATGACTCCATACACCTTCTTTATTTGTGATAAATCTAGTCTAAGATTCATGTTTTAAGTAGGATGTCCTTGAGTGATGGACAAGGACTCTTTCCTTAGGAAAAAATGAGGGTATCCCCTATCCCAAGAACTAGCTCGAACACCTATAATGGCTTAGGAAGGTGCATCCTACACTCTGTTCCGTAGAATTTATCCCCTCTATGAGATACATGGGACAACCTAGGGAACAACATACAAACTAGCATGATTATCGGGGAAATATCCTAGCATATGACGTAATTTTTCCTTCTTTTCGGAGAGGGAAAACATTGTTAGATGAGATATATATGTAGAATTTCTAAACGGGTTTAATAGTTGGATACGTTACCATATACCATAGATATAAGGTATATTTCATGATCTCCAATGAAGAATTGATAAGTGATACATTCTCATATAAGTTTGAAGACTTCTCTAAAATATGAATCCACCAAGAAAATATATTCCACAAGATTGGAAAGAGTATACCTTGATAAGTTGGATTGTAGATTTGTTGTCACAAGAACCAATTCTATATGATGTTTTGTACTTTAGTTTCAAATATAGAACATATTTTGTGTTGAAGACAACATCTGTTAGGCCCATCTATAGGTAATCTAGCTGACTATATTATTCCATTATCTATTGAGTACATTAATATTCCTTTGTTATGTTCCAATACCTTAGTGATACCCAAGGGGTAGGTCTCTAATATTTTGGATCATATTATCATACCCATGATAAATTTGTTAAGAGGACCTATCTATTTTGACCAATTTGGGAAATTTCATACCCTATTCTTCTAGAAATCTCCACTCAAAAAGAAGAATAATCCAATCCCATCTGTTACACCTCAAAATTACTCACTTCGATAGTGTCACAATTGTCATCATTACAAGTGTTGTAAGTGTCTCATCTTGTCCGCAAGTGTCACATCTTAACTATAAGTGTTGCAAGTGTCAAAAACATCATACTGCCATCTTGCATATGTTGTGCCTCTAACGACATCATAAAGACACTTAAGACACCTTAAAGGGTGGTTTGGAAGAAAAGGAATCACTTGACAGGAGGTACAAGCCTTTTACCATTGCAAAAACCACTCAAAAAATGAATTTTGGAGAGGAGAACTCCCCTATCCACTGTCAGCGAGTGCTGGCATTCCCTGAGCCTCTTTGGGGGAGTTCTTGAGTTCCCTATGCACCCTTATGGGGGAGCACTACTCTCTTTTTAGCAAATTTTGGGTTTGTTGAGGCAAATAAGGGAAGAATCCCTCAATTCCTGAAGGTAGTTGGATTCAAATAGATGGTAAAGGCATGATATTAGGCGAGATCCTCAACTGAAGGAGAGGAATCCTCAACTTATCCCAAGTATCTCTCAAGTGGTTGGACCTCTCCAAGGTTATATAAGGAGGCCTTCTCATGGTGAAAGGAACAATGGAGATTGAGAATTACATCAAACTTATGATCTCATGAGTGAGATGCCATCAAAGAAATCAGTGGATATTACTTGAGCAAAGGGGTTGGACAAGGAGAACTGGAAGAGGGTGTTGCACCTTCATTCAAAGGATTGTAAGTACTTTTACTTGTTATCATTAATATAATCAATGCTTGCCTGTTTCTTTCAAACTTGTTCTTGTTCCATATGAGTTTGTCTGCAATATATGGATCTATGATTGAGATAATCTCAGTAGAGTAGGAAGTCCATTGTTTCTTTGTTTCTCTTATAGGATCTATCAGGGAGCTGAAGATCGAATCTCAACTAGGACTTTGCAAGGAAAAACGTCGCTAATAAGGTACATATATTTCTCCTTCTCTTTCATTCATTAGATGATAGGATCTAAAAGGAAGTCGGTGTCCATGTTAAGCACTTTCTGTCTTGGCCTTATAGGTCTAGAGACCAAGAGGGAATCCACTTGTCCGCAGGAGGATTCACCTTCAACATAAATTGGCGACTCCACTGGGGACGAGCTCTGATTTTTGTTTCCTTTCCTAGATTTTGTTTTATCCATTTTCCCACTCACTTGAACTTCTCCATGATGTGTCTTTGATCCTTAGATATTATTGTTGCCTTTTGGTTCATCTTACACACTAGATTTTTGCATTTTTCCTCAGTTTTATTTTTTTATTTTCTGGGCAAAATTCTGAGTTTTTAGAGGCCAACACTCCCCTACCCTTATCACCAGGGCATTGGCACTCCCTTGCAGTCTTCCATAGAGTGTTGGAGTTCTCTGTATCCCCTTTTGGGGGAGCACTACCCCATTTTCTGCAAAAATCTTCTTAAAAATTGGTTTTTTCTCGGTCTTTTTGTTGATTCATCTTCTTAGGGTTCATGTTATCTTAGTGTGGCCTTGTTTAGCCTCCAATTATTTGATTTCTAAGGATTAATCATCTCTTGTTTGGATTTTTGACATTTTTCCTTACTTTGCAATAGCTCTTTGTCCTTGACGATTCAGAGTCAATTTGTCATTTTCTTCTCGTTTATCTGATTGGGTGAAAACTTTGTAAGGAGTTTCAAAGGTATTTTGCACTTTTATTTATGATCTTTGAGTCATCTTGTCTAAGATATTTCTCCTTCCTTTTGAGTTTTTTGATTTTTGTTTCTTGTTTGATCACAACAAGGGTGTCTTTTGGTTTATGTGAAGTTTGCTTCCAGATTGCTTAATCTCACAAATCTTGAAGTCTGATTAGCATAGGAAGCTTTGCATCTACTGGTTATCAGTCACATACAACCATTTTAACATTGCATTGAATTCCTTATTGATGACTATTTCATGAGGTCATTTCATCTTGGTGTTTGACAGTGAAAGGAAAATCCTTCTCCTTCCCTTAATTAGACATTCATTGAAAAAAAAGATTGCTTATCATTTCTTATGCATGTTTTAGGAACTGAGTCATAATATCATCAGTCTTCACTCTCATACACCTCTGAGTAAACAACATCCACTAAAATCAACGCTTAACTAAAATTTATCAGACTTTTTACATCTTTGTTAGCAAAACTACATTAGTTTAAGGTGTAGGGCTTTGGAATAGGTTGAAAGGATAACTTTCCAAAGCTATCATACAAACTTAGCATCTTGCGATAGGGAGAGAAAATCCAATTGTCGTATAGTCTTTATGGGATCTCCTCTCACATAGGGGTTACACATGAGGTCGCATTCAGGTGAGTTACAGAGATTATCCCTCTGTGGTTCAACTGTTTGTACTGGTCAGATCATATATTGGGGTTCACTTGAAGGTATACCCATGATTATGTGTGGGAGCCTCTCGAGTTGATTTCGAACTTGTTATCCTGCCCATACATTTGGACTGGACTGTCGACTATACCCACCCAGGGGTTGACTGGGAATTGGTCACCTTAGCAGCCATAATATTTAGGCTCTCACACAAGGTGACGGTGAAGGGATGTCTCACTGTACCTGGAACATACATTGGTCAAACTCACTCGAGATCCCTGGAGGGTAAATCCACAATTAATGCGTGGAAGCTTGCACCAAGGCCTAAGTTCGTTAAGCAGGTCACTAATGTAACTGATCCACCTGCGTTATCCCCACCCCTTTCTATTTTGATCTTGCGACATTGGATTTCATCACCAACTAGTGTTTTCATTGTGGGAAAGCTTGTTTGATTGTTTGCTTCTCAGATTCATAGCGTGTGTTGGTTGTGTTACTTAGTGGACCTTAGGTCGAGTCAGTGTTAATGGAATCCAATCCTAAGAGTACCAATGGAGGAACCCCTTCTCCTGGGGAACCTTATACCTTTTCTTCTTTTGGAAACCTTGGTCCTCCGTACATTGCCACACTGAGTCTTCTGGTACTCACCATCGGATTACCGGTTTGGTTGTTCCCCACTCTGGTGATCTCAAATCCTCCCAATGTTTCAACTGCACCTAATACTTTAGATGTCAGTACACCACCCACACATCAACTTCATGTCAACTTTTCACCTTCTTCGCCCATTAAGTCTCCTTCCCTTTCTCCTTCTTCGTCTAGTGAAATATCTAAAGCAAGTAGCCAGGTTGATCAAAAGAAGTAGAAACAAAAAGAGAAGAAGAAGAAGAGTCGGAAAAGGACCAAGGATCCAACAACATCAGATTTTGAATCCCAACAACTAGTTATTGTTAATAGTACTAGGAGTGTTTATGAGGTCAACAAGATTAAAATGAAGAATCTGAAACCCAAATTCCCTTGCAGTCTTTGTAAGGGTGACTATTTTCTGAGGGATTTCCCTGGTATTCCCAAGGTCTTATAAATGTGGTCCTCCACATCATCAGCCTCTGCCAGTCATGTCGATGATAACCCATCAACTAGTGATGTAAAGGTTGGTAAGAAGAAGACAATTGTCAAATTTCCTTGTATGTTATGAAAAGGTGATCATTATTCTCACCTTTGTCCTCGCATGGACGAGGCTTCTTCTCTTTTGGAAAAAAATCAACTTCTAAAAGGTTATCGTAAGCTTTCTCCCAACCCATCATTAGTTGATGAACTGATCAATTTGGTTCCCTCACCAGTCAATCCAGTTGATCAGGTGGTCAATCTAGTTTCATCCTTGGTTGAACCACTCACCAAAGTAGTTGATCCGGTTTCGTCATTGATCATCCCTACTCTTCAACAAAAGAGTGTAACCCAAGTAGTTGATCCGGTTTCGTCATTGATCATCCCTACTCTTCAACAAAAGAGTGTAACCCAAGTAGTCGATCCATTTCCACCTGTCGACCCCATTCTCCTCTTGGAGAATGAAACCCAAGTGGTCAACCCATTTCTGCCATCGGTCGATCCCACTCCACCTTTTATGAGTGCCAAAGTAGTTGATCCAGTCCCTTCCTTGGTCAGTCCCACCCTTCCTCTGAAGAGTGCCTACGTGGTTAATATCATCCCATCATCGGTCAATCCCACTCTTCCTCTGAAGAGTGCCTACATGGTTGATCTAATCCCATCATCGGTCGATCCTACTCTCCCTCTAGAGAGTAAACCCGATATTGTCCACGTTTTTCTCGTTGATACATAATCTACCATGTTGGGGGGTTTTTCCTCATTCTCCCGTGAAACCCCCTCCAAGTAATGAGGCCATCCTTTTTGATTGGGGTGCGCTAACTGGACATCATCTTCCCTCTTACATTCCTTTCCATATTACAGTACAATTTTTTGGTCGAGACGTTCCTCAAATACCGATAGATGAAGGTGCGTCTGTTAGTATTTTGTCCTCTGTTGCTTGGCATGCTTTGGGTTGTCCTCATCTTGCACCGATTACACAGAATCTGTTAGCTTTTAACAAAAGAACTGGTCAACCTTTAGGGACCCTTCCTCAATTTACGGTAACTTTGGGAGGGAAAACTATCTTTATTGGTGTCATGGTAGTCTGAGACCCCTTGGATTTCTCCTTACTCCTTGGGCGGGATTATGTCTATTCCATGAAAGCTATTGTATCCACTCTTTTTTGTGTGATATATTTCCCTCATGATGAAAGAATTATGACTATTGATCAACTTTCATTCATCATTCCTGACTAGATTACCTCTCTGAATGGTTCTTATATGACGATAATATCACCCCTGCCACATGTCAATTATGTGGCGTTGTCCCCCATGACTTCGACTTCCAATGAGTTGGATCTGGTAGTTGACATGGTGATTTCTTCGATAGGGATATTGGAGCCTGATCTCCTTACCCCTGTCGCGGCCCTCGACATGTGTTCCTTCTAGAGTAATTTTCTTCCATCCAGTGAAGATCTCTTGGAATCCATGACTGAGTTTTGTCCCTTGACATGGTATCCTTCCAGAGCACTATTCTCTTGGAAGCCATGATCAAGGAGATTCTACGAGCATAGTTTTTCTTCTCTGTGGCAAGATCGTTAAAAAATGAAACAGAGGTTAGGAGAATAGTTTCTTTTCTTTGTAGCAAGCTCGTTAAAAAATGAAACAGAGGCCTTGAGCACAATTTTCCTCTCTGTAGAAAGCTCGTTAAAAAAATGAAACAACAATCTGGGGATTGAACCTAGAGCCATGAGCATAGCTCTTTTTCTGTGTCCATCTCATTAAAAAATGAAACAGTCACCTCTCTTGAACCTTCTTTTCATCCACACTTATCCTTTTTCTCTGTCTAGTAGAGAAATTTGTGACAACCTCAGAGTCGGTGAATGAATTGAATCTTGGAGGGCATGTCTCCAGCCTTTGATGATCATTCTGGAGTTAAATCACCATCTTTCAAGATGGGGGCATATTGAGCTTGGTATTTTTTCTTTCTCGTGCTCGAAAATACATGAGAATGTAACTGAGTAAACTTTTATCACTTTTTCGGACTCGCATGGATATACGAAAAAGGAACCCTTTGGAGTCATCTTTGAGCTCTTTTCAGACACTCTAAACATGAAAATATTGTCGAGTGATATTGCTTCCTTTCCCACTTGTTAAAAGGTTTGAAAGGGCATCTTTTCGAGTGATAATTTATCTCTTTTTTGGCCTCGTAAGACTAATATTATGAAAAAGGACGACATTGGAGTCGTCTTTAAGTTCTTTTCAGACTCTCTAAATATGAAAAACCATCGATTTTACCTTCTCTGGACTCGTTAAACAATCATACATTGAAGGGACCATACGGGACTGAACCCTTACATCTTCCAGTTCGTTAAATAAAGGAATAAGGACTTACCGAAGGTGAGTCATATCGAGCATGTGTTACCCTCCTCGAGCTTGTTAAATTAAAAAGAGGTACTCATCTATCTGGATGGGGGAAAAATTGAAGGAAGCAAGCCAAACAATTTTTGAGAACACTACCAGTAACTCTTACGGTCGCCCTTGAACATGACACTTTGTCTTTGCACGCATTTTAATCCACTAAAACTATGCACTGATCCAATCCTCTGAGTTTCTTTTACTCCTTTGGGTCACCTGAAGAAAGTCACAGCATCCACTGCATTATCAAGTTTTGGTCCATGTCATTTTTCTACTGTTGTGCCTCAATGTTCAAGGGAAGTATATGCCTCAAGAGTCATCCATCACAAATATATTGTTTCAATACCTATGTCAATCCATGTTCATTTGATCTACCAATTACATCTGTGTATCAGTTTCGTGTCATTGATGGGCGATACATCAAGGCCCTCCTTCGATGAGTCTATTCCTGTCGACTTCAACACATTATCCAGGAACTAGACTTAGAAACCAATTAGTACCTTGGGACCTGCATGCCTCAATGGAAAGCCTCCTCACATCCGACAGTGGGTTTACATCATTGACCCTTGATCGAATGATTCCATGGATGTTTGACTTCAACTCATTCATTCACATTCGTCAGTATGTACATTAATGGTGATCTCCCTCGTGCTTGTTAATGGTTTACATCATTGACCGGTAATCAAGTGGTTTATGCCATGTTCGACATCAAGACATCTATTCACATGGTTATATTCGTACTACATCGGGATCGGTACGAAGACCCTGGGTTGATTTTTCACTCTTATATGTACTTTGCCCAGGTTGCGAAGGAGTTCTCTTGAACTATGACACATATACTGTTACATAGATCCACTTTGTATTAGTCGTGGCTATGTATTTTCAAAGTGTAGATCCACTGTGTATTCTTCGTGGCTACGATCAGTTCATGTCGTAGGAGTATAGATCCACATTGTATATATAGTGGCTATACCATTTTGTCAATATAATTATGGATCCATAGTGTATTGTATGGTGAACATACCTAAAATGTCTTTATCACTCAAGCATAGGTATGTCTGCCTTGCGTTTAAAACATGTCATAATATTTGTTTGATGGTTGTGTGCAGCTTTTTCTGGTTTCTCTGTGTCCATACCCTTGCTCGAAAAATTCTACAAAGTACTTCAATCATCATCGTCTTTTAACTTCATACTTTGGAGGGCAATCTGTTACACCTCAAAATTACTCACTTCAATAGTGTCGCAAGTGTCATCATTACAAGTGTTGTAAGTGTCGCATATTGTCTGCAAGTGTCGCATCTTGACTATAAGTGTTGCAAGTGTAAAAAAACATCATACTTCCATATTGCATATGTCGTGCCTCTAACGACATCATAAATACACTTAAGACACCTCAAAGGGTGGTTTGGAAGAAGAGAAATCACTTGACAGGAGGTACAAGCCTTTTACCATTGCAAAAACCACTAAAAAAATGAATTTTGGAGAGAATCGCTCCCCTACTCACTGTCAGGGAGTCCTGGTACTCCCTGTGCCTCTTTGGGGGAGTGCTTGAGCGTCTTGTTTACCCTTATGGGGGAGCGCTACCCTCATTTTATCAAATTCTAGGTTTGTTGAGGCAAATAAGTGAAGAATCCCTCAATTCCTGAAGGTAGTTGGATTTGAATAGATGGTCAAGGCATGATATTAGGGGAGATCCTCAACTGAAGTAGAGGAATCCTCAACTTATCCCAAATATCTCTCAAGTGGTTGGACCTCTCCAAGGTTATATAAGGAGGCCTTCTCATGGTGAAAGGCATAGTGGAGATTGAGAATTACATCAAACTTATGATCTCATGAGTGAGATGTCATCAAAGCAATCAATGGAGATTACTTGAGAAAAGGTGTTGGACAAGGAGAACTGGAAGAGGCTGTTGCACCTTCATTCAAAGGATTGTAAGTACTTTTACTTATTCTCATTAATATAATCAATGCTTGGCCTGTTTCTTTCAAAATTGTGCTTGTTCCATATGAGTTTGCCTGCAGTAGATGGATCTATGATTGAGCTAATCTCAGTAGAGTAGGAAGTCCATTGTATCTTTGTTTGTCTTACAGGATCTATCAGGGAGCTCAAGATCGAAGCTCAACCAAGACTTTGCAAGGAAAAACGTCACTAATAAGGTACATATATTTCTCTTTCTCTTTCATTCATTAGCTTTATAGGATCTAAAAGGAATTCAATGTCCATGTTAAGAACTTTATGTATTGGCCTTAGAAGTCTAGAGACCAAGAGGGAATCCACTTGTTCGCATGAGGATTCACCTTCAACACCATCTAGGTCATCTATTGACCTTGTGTTACCTCCACAATTTTAGACCATCCCCTCACTCCAAATATTTACAACCTTTGGATCTTCATCATCAACTAGTACTTCTTCCCATTCGTAGATCAAAACCTAAAATCCTCATATGGGTAGCTAAATCCCTCATCATCCCTAGCTATCATCCAAGTTCAAGCACTTGTTGGAATAGGCAAGTGACAATAGAAGAGAGAAAATAATTCCTGATAGCAGTGATGGTGTCTAAAGACATCACTGCACAAAATAACCAAAATAATTCTTCATAAGGGAACTAATGATCTCATATATCCCACGATGATAGACTGATCTGCAAGGATAATCTATAAATAGGTTTGGACATGGACCAAACCAAAAAAGCATTAGACCACACTGTTGTAATTGTCCATGAAGAGTGGATATGAAATCTAAATGTGGACACAATCAACAGATGCATTTTTTCATAGTTGGGCTCTCAAGAATGGTAGACACATTGATCCAACAAAAAACTTGAGGTTCCAACACCCCCCCTCCCCATAAAATTAGCTTGGAGGGAAAAACAATTATATAACACTCCCCCCTTTAATTTTTGCAAATGATAAGATGATAAAGCATGGTAAAAAACACTCCTAAAGAAGTGTAAAAACTGTCACCATCAATATTTATCAAACACAATAATAAAGAATCCATCCAATACATCATACAAGTTTCCAAAAAACTATCTGAAAACATAGTCTCAGTCGACTAGACAACAAGACAAGACAAGTGAGTCGATCAATCGACTAGACAAGAAATGGTCTCGACATAAACTAGGTACTATAAGTAGTATTACTTCCCCCCTTTAGCACAACTTGATATCTATAACTATCAATCAAAAAAAAAATTGAAACTATAGGCGACGAAAAAAATCAGTCGAAAATCCAATTGATTGTCATCCCTAGTTGAACCTCAAATGACCACACGAAATGAATAAATGGAAAGAAATAGGAACATTGTATGTACGTATAGTCTACAATACACATTTGTATGAATTCCTCAACTTTATATCAGTATTATTCCATTACCATTCATCAATCCAACTGTAATATATTTTGGTAGTTGGCACTATCCCACAATTCTATCTTTCACATCTTCTTTGGAAAGTTATGAAAGCATGATTTCCATTCCTTCAATGTGTATGATGAGGATGATGATACAACATATATTTTTTTTATGGTTGATCAAACGATGTAGGATCAGGTTATGTTTCATTAACAGGAGTAGAACAACCCAACATATCAGCAACAACATCATTTGCAACAAATTTCTCAAGTTCTAGCATGTTAAGAATAGCCAACTCATTAATATTTTCAATACAATCAACAATAGGTTTCTCTTATGGAAAACTACTATGAACTCCTCCTACAACAAATAAAAATTCCTTGGTTCCAGCAAAGCTAGGTGTAGGTAGTGAGGCAACAATAACATCATATCGAAGACTTTGTCTAGATGTGTACATCTCAGGGGCTATAGGGACAACAATGCCCTATCAATTTTTGTCAAGTCCTCCTTTAGTATAGCCAATTTCACTCAATAGTGAGGACCCAATACCTATAGTGTGTTTTTCAAAGTTGTGAGAAACAACGCAATCATCAGTCTTCTTACAATCAACTAGACTATAATCAATATTATCAAAGGTGGAAGAAGGATTAGGTGAGCCTATAAGGTCAACATCATCAATCTTCCTCTCATCATTTTGTAGTCAACTGATTGTCAACTCAAGGTTATGTTTGCATTCCTACAAACCTTGAATAGTGTCAACTTTCTTAGTCATTTGTAGCACCATAATCCTCTTTTAAATCCTTATATTCATGAAACAATATATTGTTATCTACTTGAAGAGGAGAAAGTTCTTGACAAGTATCATCAACAGAGGCTTGTAAGTGGTAAATCACATCAATTTTCGGGGAATTGGTCTCTTCAAGTCAACAAATTTCCTCCTTCAACACAAAATTTTATGAATGAGAGAGAGATTTAAATTCTTCCTCCGGCTCATTAAAAAGATCTAATTTATCTCCAAATTTATCTAAAACACCTTAGATAATAGTCTCTAGGGAAGAAACCCTCATAGATTTCTCATCAATATCACTTTGGAACAAGACAACTTCAGAATTAAAAAAAAAACTCAATCCTTCACTCTTTGTCTAAAAAAGAGCAATAACATACTTCAATGTAATGACTTCTTGATGAAGTTGATCAACATCTTTCTTCTTATCAATGTTCGGAAAAACCACAATATTGTGAATGAATTGTCAACGTTTCAGATCCAAATCAGGATCCATCTTCAAAACAAGAAGCCTAGATTAAAATTGAAGAGCGAGGCGTAAAACAAATACTAAGGGGAAGGAGGAAAGCCTAAGGGTCGGCTAGAGAGAACCTTAATTTAATTAATTTAATTTAAGTTAATTCAAAATTTTATTTTGTTTTTAGGTTTTTATTTAATTTTAAATTTTCTTCTCATTTAAACAAAAGGTTTAGTAATTTTAAGGTTTAGATTTTTTAAAAATTTAAATGTTGTAAAGAGGTTTGAGTTATTATTATATTATAAGTTTTTTTTTTATTAAAAGATTTTAATTTATCTTTTATTTAGAATAATTT
>JZKD02S1580574.1:50723-95296 GCA_000966675.3 Picea glauca | reverse complement strand
AAAAAAATAATGTTTCTTTTTTGAGTGATGCATGTATTTGGCAAGACACCTATGACATTAGATTAGAAAAAACATAGTTACCAACTTGACAAGAACCCTCCAAAGTTATTGTTTTATTGTAGGTTGCATTCAATCATTGTTTCTACCTCCATTTCGAAAAGTGGTGCTACCATTAGCACCATTTCTTTTTGTAGTGAAAATTACCACCCTTTACAATTGTGGCCTTAACAACCTCCTAATGTTTCCAACAAAAACCTTAAAATCAACCCTTGAATCAAAAGGTGCCACCATCAACAGTGCCTTTTTTTTTTCAAGGTCAAAATTACAACTTATTTGAAACGATGGTCATAACAACCTGTACCATTGCAACAAAAACCTTAAAATCGCCTCAGAATAAAAAGGTGGCACTCCTCGTAACACCCCACACATTTTTTTGAGGTCAAAATTATGGTTTTTTTGAGACCCGTGTTCTTCAAAGTCGGTATTCTTACAACAAAAATATTAAAATCAACCCATGAATCATAAAGAGGTGTTACATATAGCACCACCCCACTGCCACTTTATTCGAACTTATAATTGCAATAATTTTTAAACAATGGCGTAAAAGCCCTATGCTGTTGCAACCAAAATCATTAAAAAGAAAATAAATAAAAATAGAGAGAAAAATAGTGAGATTGGGAAAACCCCAAAAGACATGGGAAAAACATATTTTTTAAAAATAAAATAATATATTTTTTAACAAATACATTTTAAATTTAAAAAATGAACAAAAATAAAAATAAAAATGCACCCCCTACCCACATTTTAATTTATTTTTTGAAAAACCCACTAAAAATGAAAAAGAAACCATGTTAGCAATGATTTTGTCTAAATGTAAAAAGAAAATTAAAAAATAATTAAAAAAAAAAAAAAAGCATAGAAAAAATGAAGAATTAGAGGATAAAAGAAAATTAAGATATTATAAGGAGGTGGTTAACCCTAACCTTGAAGATCAAAAGTATCTCTCTTTTTTGACTAGCGTAAAGAAGAGAACCAATATTGCTAAAATAAGAACTAATTTTCATGCGCTACATAGTGAAACTGGACGCTGGGAAATCCCCAAAACACCTTGGTAAGAAATAATATGTCACCTTTGTGACACCAAGAGGGTTGAAGATAAAAAAAAAACTTTCTTCTAGAATTCCCTACGTATAGCGAAATTAGATCTCAATTTCAAAATATTTTCACATTACCAACATTCCTAAACATCAAAGTAATAAAATATTTAATGATCTTGGAACACTTATTTTAATTCTTTTCAAGCATTGAAATGACATTTTAAATAAATCCAAGTAATCTTTTACTTTTCTTAAGGTCCAATAGACCAATGATGGTCTAAGTGGACATTAACCATCATCATCATAAAAAAAAAAACAAAAAAAGAATTTAAAGGGAATTCCCATAGTCTCCCCCATATGCCACCCCTGTACCTAACCCTTAAAGAAATGGTTCCCCACGCAATGCCATTTTTTTTTTCTTTTTCTTTTAATATATATTTCATTTTTTTAATTCATTTTATTTATTTATTTATTGGTCTTTATTTTTAGATTTTGCTTTTAAAATATGTTATTTTCCTTTTTCTTTTTTTTTAATAATGGCATTTCTTCTTTTAATGTTTCTTATATTTTTTTTCTCTTCTTGAATTTGTTTTTAACATGGGTTCATTGTAATATTTTTAGCAATTTAAAAAAAGAAGTTAAATTGTGTTTTTTCAAATAAATAAATACAACGTATTTTTATTTTAATAAAAAATAGCATAACTATTTGATTTTTAAAAAGTATCCTTTTTCCCATTATTTTTGTTTTTTTTTGCAATTTTCTATTTTTTTTTCTCTATTTTTATCTGTTTTCTCATTTTTTTGTTTTCCCTTCTAATGATTTTGTTTGCAATGACATAGGGATTTTAGGCCATGGTTTAAATAATGTTACAATTTTAAACCCAAAAAGAGAGGGTGAGATGCTACTTGTAGCACATCATTTCAATTCGAGGCTTAATTTTAATATTTTGTTTGTAAGTGTACCGATTGTCAAGGCCATGGGTCTCAAAGAAGTTGTAATTTTGACATTGAAAAAAGGGGTTGCTACTAAGAACACCACTTTTCAATTTTGGTGTTGACTTTCAACTTTTTGTTACAATAGTACAAGTTGTTAAATCCATCATTTCATAAAAATCGCAATTTTGGCCTAAGAAAAAGGTACCATTGTTGGTGTCACTTATGATTCAAGATTGATTTTAAGGTTTTTGTTGACAATATTATGAGGTTGTTAAGGATGTGGATGTAAAATGTGGTAATTTTAACCCTAAAGAGCACTACTAGTAGTACCACTTTTCAATTTGAAGGTTGATTTTGGTGTTTTTGACCCAAAATATGGGGTTTTACAACTAGAGTTTTGAGTTTGAGATCACGTTTTTTGTTAAGCTGATAACTATGTTAAAACTAAATTAAGACACTATTATTATGACTTTACATCATTTTAAATTGAGTTTACATTTTACTTTGACTCACTTAACTTGGATTTGAGTTACTTTGGTTTTATTTAATTATTAATTTGGACTTTAACCTCAATTCCAACTTTAGCATTAGCTTTGATTCCACTTTCCTTTCTCAATTATTTTGACTTAACTTCAACTCTTGAAATAAATGAACTCTCATGCATTAACATTTGCATTGATTTTTAATTAATTTCATTTCACTTTGGATTTGTTTTTCGAAAGAAAAAATTTAGTAATTTTATTAAAGATGACAAAATTACAATCGTAGATACTAATTGGTATCTGAGTGTGCCTCTAGTGGGATTAATACAAAAGAGGGAATCTATCCTTCCTTTAGTAAAATTTAGATGTTAAGTATTCAACATTCTAGAATCCTTTATTAAATATATATTTTTGGGCTAAGTTGTTCTATAATGTCAGAATCTAAACTCTAGATATAGAATACAAAAAGATACAAACTCCCATAAGCAATCCAAAAGGAGGTTAATGTTCATATCATTTTTGGAAAGTTTAATATTTAAAAACGCTGATACAAAAAGGAAATTAAAACCAATATTCACGAAAGTGAGAAGTAAGGTGTCCTTGATGGGATTCAATGATTTACATAGTTCCTTCCTTGGACAACCTGTTAGCTGACTCAAATTCATAATTTTGTTCCTTATACACATGACCAAATGAAATCTGAGAGAAATCATATTGCAGGTTCTTGATCTCCTAAAGTAATTTCTACAGTAAGTAATTATGTAGGATAGCATCCCCTTTCATCCATTGTATAACTGAGAGAGAAACCTGATATTTGTATATGTGTGACTTATTTTTCAAGATAAAGAATAAGGACCATCTCAAGTGCCAAGAGTTGGATAAAATTATTTTTTCTTGGTCGATACCAATTGTAAATGAGAGAGAGTGATTTTCGAAGAGGAAAATGATACCTCCAACACCTGCCCCTTCATGGATTTCCTTTAGGGGATCCATAAAAAATTCCCAAGGAAAGGCTTCATTTGTGTGGCATGTTGATACTCACATGTGAGGAGGGGTAGAAGAGAGTTGAGGAAAGGAATTGAGAATGCTAATTCTTTGAGTATCACACTTTAGGGGAAAGGTGTACTTTCCTCCCAAAAATTTGGCATTTTCAGGAACCCAAATTCCCCAGGATAGGGCGAGGGTAAGGGATTTGAATGCTTTAGTGGCCCTATTATCATGGAAATTAAAAAAAAAAAAATTATGGAGATACCTTACCAGGGACTATTGAGACTAGTTAGTACTTCAGTTTCCTTCCATACTTGTTTTGAGAATGGATAGGCGAGGGTCAAATGAAAATTTATTTCAAGATCAAATTCACGTAGGCATAAACTACTTGGACCTTCGAAACGTATTTTTTGAATAATATCCCAAGTACGAGCTCTATTATTGAGGATCCACCACATGGAAATTTTTATTTTTTGTCGGGAATTTGAATTTATGAATGGATTTCCACCAATAGATTATTGTTTGATCCCTAACATCCATTACAAATCCCTTGTAACCAAACTTAGGCTCACGTCCTTTTTAAGGGTTCAAGGACCATATTAGTTCATCATATTGATCATTCAGGATGATGTTGCATTTCCAAAGACTGTGTGTGTAATCTTTCCAAACCTAAACGCAAGCCTCATTGTGTTCTGGTTATATCCATGAGAGACATTGTTGATGACTATTATTGACGGCTACACCCCGAGCAATATGTTTCTAACTATATAATCCTTTGGATATTAAGTTCTGAATGAGGGGAAGTGGTATCCGGTGCACCTCGTTGCTCCCAATCCAGGGGTCAAGGCCTATCTGGACCTTTTTTTCTTTTCTAACTATCCAAATCAACCAATACCCAATGTCTAGAAAGGATGCAACTGTGAATTTCCA
This sequence comes from Picea glauca, assembly GCA_000966675.3. NCBI lineage: Eukaryota > Viridiplantae > Streptophyta > Pinopsida > Pinales > Pinaceae > Picea > Picea glauca. The sequence continues at coordinate 90,864 of JZKD02S1580574.1, read as the reverse complement.
AATGATCAAAAACTTCATGTATTTTTTATTCAGAGTTTGAATCCAATCCTTCATGGATTTTGAATCCAATTCCCCATAAATATAGTGGAAAAATATCTATATTTTACGGTCTGAACCCATATTCATTATCTCTACAAAAGTCTCCAAGCATTGTTAGTTGTTAGGGATTTTGAGAATAGAAGTAGATTTTTTATCCCCTAGTGGCCTTGGCATTTTGGGATAGTGATCTTTTTCGAGGATACCATTTCCATACCTTTATTTTATCGATCCTTTGACTAGATGAAAAATAGGAGAGATTCTTGTTTCACTCAAGGATTCCTTGTGGGATCCAAGCCAAGGACATCCAGTAGCATAGTATGGACTTGATGATGGATTTCACCAGAACTAATCATCCACCATGAGAGAGACACTTTTTGCACCAGGTTTTTAATTTTTTCCCAATTTTGGCAGTGAGCCACTACCAATTATCTTTGAGGTATATATTTTCCTTTAGATGGAACCTAAGTTATTTAAATACTATGTCAAAATATGTTATAGGAAAGTGACAGGTGTGATTAATATGCTTCTTCGCAACCTTTGAAATACCCCAGTAGAAAATCATAGATTTAAAATAATTTATCATCACATTCGTGGATGCACAAAAGATATTGAGGATCTCTTTGAATTCTCCACCATACTTTTATAGCCATCAAATAAGATGAGTATATCTTCGACAAACAATAGATGAGAAACAAAGAAATAATTATTGATCAATATAAATCTGAAGGAGCTATTAACTGAGGCTGCTCAAAGAGATCTTCTCAACCCATTTACAACTAGGAGGAAAAGTAGTGGGGATAGAGGTGTAACGACCCTGTCGTTACTACAACAAAGAGACATACAATAGGTCAATTTTTGTTTTAAGCGGTGTAGGAAAAACATCATAATAATGAAAAATCATCGACACCTCAATCACGTAAATTAGAAAAACAAATTATGCATTAATAATCAGTTACGACACAATGCCAACACCTCATCATTGCCCTGAACCATTACATGCATAACGATGTATTAACACCATAATTAACAGCATCCAAACATCAATGTGTTCTACAAAAAATGTCGACACATAGTAGTACGAATCATAAAGTGTTCAATCCATCTGTCCTAAACATCTATTAAACATGGCGCATGAGTAATCATTTTCATAACTTGTCATATATCATATCAATTTTCAATTCGCACAAGAAGTCTTATGTCTACCACAATCATTCGTTAATTTATGCACGCAATTAATCTAATCATTTAATCACCATATAATCCAAGGCACAAGAAGTATGAGACCTAAACCAAAATCCAAATGTGAAAGAACTCCAAAGATAAAATCATCCTTTATTACATATCATCCATTGCGAAAATCCAACTACGCAAAAATTCCAAGAGCTAACTATCATATTACAAAAATCCATAGGCGAAAGTAATAATTAGCAACTGCTCATGATCCAAGAATGACCAACGTTAACAATAAATTCAAGGTGCAATAAAAACAATACGAAGCATATACAAAATTACATAAGTAAAGGCACACGTAATCAACTTTATCTATTTTCCAGGCACAAGGCTAACGTCTAAATTACTCCCACGACGCGTGAATAATTCGGTACTGAAGTAAACCATCAGCAACATTATTCGCAGGTACGCGCGTGATCTAAATACTAAATTAACATAAACCAACAACAGTACCATGCACACAAATAAATCTAATCTCTTTAGGGAATCACACAACAACATTGTTACAAGCGCACAAGTGTTTCCAAAGTGTAAACCTTTATGCTTCATCAAGTCCCATTGAGACACGCAACTAAATACTAACAATCAAGAAACAAGGGTACCTAATGGTGCTAGGTAGGTGGATCACATTACCATTCAAGTAAATCATTATCCCTAGCGCAATTATGGTTATCAACTAAGTTGAGGTACAAAAAGTGATCTAAACTATTAATTTATGGGCACAAGAGAAAAACACAAGCAAGAGAGTAAATTCAAGTACTCATCCATCAACTTTATTAAGGCACAAGAGTAGATTAATTACCCAAAATAAAAAATTTACCCCCCCATTCTTTCAAGGCGCCATGGGCTCCGCCAGTTTATCTTCAAGTCACCTTAAGTAATTTCATCAGTCTTATCTTAAGGGCGATCTAACTAGATTAAGTAGCATGTATCTAACCACACCATAGCCTTCCATCACCTCTCCCTACATTACTTATTTAAGTACCATTGTTAAATTTCTCCTCCAAGTATTAATAAATTTTTGCGTTAAATTTTCATTGTAAAAAGAATAAATCGAATACATGAAGGGGGCACAATCTACGGTAACTCCCTAACTCCAATGACATGAAGTTAGATGAAATTTAAGGCTGGAATATCTCATTTCTGAAGCTGCAAATTGGACTGAATTGCAATAAAATATTGATCAATTCTACAATCATTTTGATATGGGACGACAATACATAACCTAGATTACAATTTAACAACTAAAAAAAATTCACATTTTTGAAATCCTCAACTGAAGGAGGGAAATTTACCATATCTGTGTCTTCTTCGTAGATGGAAATGTGACCCCCTCTCCCACTCAGCATCTACTGAGGTGATTTGTTGGGGAAAATGTTGAGGTATAACTAGAAAAAATTGCAGGTATTTCTGGGTGATTCGCTAAGGTGAAAAAGGGAAATTCCCTTAGCTAGGGTTCGACATTTTGCTTGTGTGAAAAGGTGCATCCTCGCTGGGACGTGTAGGGAGAATTGTTTTAATAAGGTAGTCAATCGCAGGGTCCCTTGCTGAGAGTTTAGGAGGTTAACATGCTGGTAGGTGAGCCCTGAATTCGCTGGGCAAAATTTAATACACTTAGAGGTAAATAGATCATCTTTGGGTGACTTTGCTCAATGCAGGTGACTATCCAAGTAATTTTGGAGGGTATGCAGAGTAAAAACAAGATGAGAACAATGAATCCAATAATGTAGAGGAGAAGAAGACACTCGCTAAGAAAGGACCATAAATTTCGTTGGGCATTGGCCCCAAAATTCGTTGGGTAAAGGAGTGAGGCGCAGAGCCTTGTGCTCTCCCCAACATTGAAACTAAGATGAGAAAATGTTGTAATAATCCTAGAAAATACTAGGAAATATTAAAAATGAAATGTTGTGTGGAAACATCAAAATGTAGAGCATTAAGGGAGAAGATCATTGTACGAATCAAGGACAACACTAGGTGAGATTCAAGATGGAATGTCGGAGAGAAAACAAAAGGGGAAAATAAATGCAGAGTAAGATTTGAATCACATTGGTACCCTTTGCCCAAATCCCAGGGAATGAAAACATGTTAGGGTCCTAACCCGCACATAGGTAGAACAATATATTTGGATGTAATAAAGGTCAATATTAATAAGGCCTTTCAATAAAGGAGAATAAGGCGGATGTAAGAAGACCTAATAGAAGCTTCCGCTTCTAGAAGGATGTTCCTCTAGATGCTTCTTTTTAGTATAAATAGGAGTCGAGGGTATGAGAACCCTAGCTTGGATATTATTGTAATAGAGCTCTACTCAACTAGAGGTTTCCCCCTCGAAGAGGCCCATGAACATTTCTTTCAGAGTGTTATTTTTGTTGTTATTCTTATATCATTTTAGTGTTATTGTGATGAATGTTCTGGTTATATTGTTGTTATTCTTCCATTACTAGCATTTTATTTCAGTTCTGCATACATTTTATATCTGGTATATTACAAGTGGTATCAGAGCACTTTCCTCAGCAGAAAGTGTGGGTTAATTTTTTTTTCCAGGGTAGAGACGTATTCCGATGTCTTTAAGCCATAGATATATGTCATTATGCACATAAACCCACGATTGAGGGATTCATACATGCAGGAAATACAAGTGGTACTTAAGTGCACATCTATTGGCCACCCTTGTAACCCTGGTTGGTACCCCTTCGAGTGGTAGCGCATCAGACAACACCTGTGTACAGATTGGCCTAGATTACCTAAAGCCCTATTTAGATAAACCAATCGGTTGCCTAAATTCTATAGTGTCACCGAGAAAAACACTCATAAAGATACTCTCTAGTAGCTGGGTAGTAGGGTAGTATGACTAAGGGTATGGTCTATCCTCCTTAGTTAGTGCCCTGATATATTGGTTCGAGTACTACTGTTGGACCCCGCACGTATATCAGAGAGCTATAGCAAAAGGCAAACCCTTGTCTATAGAACCCTTGAATACCTAACCCTTGGGGGACAAAAACATAAACAAATTAAAACAGACAAGATCTATTGTTGTGCAACTATGTTTGGGTTGCCAAGTAAATACACATTTCTTCCTGGTTAAGAATTTGGGTATTTCCTCTCTACAGTATTCTTCAGAACGTAGTATAGCTATGGAAAAATTTTCACCATTATTTGAGACCTATTCCATTGGATTCATCTCTTCGCCCTTATCACATTCATCCATATCATTTTTTCGGCCAATTTTTTTTACCCTGCCCACCTCTTTTCAGTTTCCTCATCCTCATGGCCCATACTCGTAGCCAAGACTTAGAAGCTCGCTTCAACACCTTGCAATCTGGTCTCATTGAGACCCAACAAGAAGTGAAACAAATCAGTGCCAATGTTGTCGCCATCAATACAACCATGCAGTCCTCAATGGGGGAAATCAAACAAGACCTCACCACCCAACTTGAATTAGTCTTTTCGTCACTCTGCACCAAACTGTATATCCCTACAGATAAACCTTCCTACTCCTCACCTCCACATACTAAAGGTGACAATTCCTCTCATTCCCATACCTTGCAGAACCATCACTTTCAACGTGACCTACGCCTTCCGCAGGTGGATGTGACCAAATTTGATGGCTCAGACCCCACTGGTTGGGTAGCCCAAATGGAACATTACTTCTCTTTATACGACATTACAGATGACTTGGCCAAACTCTAGTATGGTGTTCTCCATCTAGATCAAGAATTTTGGCAATGGTGGCAATGGAGAAAAACTTCTTATCAAGGGTATATTGCTTGGACACACTTGGTGGCAGAGCTTTATGAACGCTTTGACACTGAGACCAACCATTTGGGTTGTTTGAAAAAGCTGAAACAATTAGGAACAATGGAAGACTTTACAGCTTCTTTTGAGCGCCTGGATTTTAGAACAGAGGGCATGTCTAATGCCTTTTTCCGAGAGCGTTTTATCAGTAGCCTCAAGGATGAAATTCAGGCCCATGTCCTCATGGCTCGGCCTGAGAGTTGCATGCAGGATACCAAAAGAGCTAAAGAAGCACAAGAGGTTGTATCTGCTCAAAACCGCAAACCCTCCTTTATCCCTTTCCCTAAACCAGTAAATCCCACTACTCCCTTTTCTCCACTAATGATCCAAAAATTGACCAAGGATGAAATGGATGAATGCGAACTTAAAGGCCTTTGTTATAACTATGATGACAAATATTTCTCGGGCCACAAGTGTAAAGAACAAAAGATTTTTATGGTCATCTCTGAGGAGATTTCTGAAGAAGATGAAGAAACTCCCTCTGTGTCTGAGTCACCTGAGTCCACTGACATAACCCCTCCTTCATACCCTCCTGAAGTAGAACTGGTTATTTCCCTCAATGCTCTCATTGGCTTCTCTGCTCCCCAAACCCTCAAGCTAATCGGTTACATCAAGCATCATAAGGTCATCATTCTGGTTGATAGTGGCAGCACCCATAATTTTATTCATCGCCGCATTGCCCAAGAAACTCATTGCTACATCCATGCCATCAATAATTTCCAAATCATGATTGCCAATGGTGGTTCTATGAAATGTGGAGGGCATTGTGAAAATGTGCGTATCCAAATTGGTGACTACCACTTGAAATCCCATATGTTTTCTATCAACATGGGAGGTTGTGACATTGTGTTGGGTGAAGACTGGCTAAGGAATTTGGGTCCCATTCTCATGGATTTTAAAGACTTAACCATGCAATTTGACCAGGAGGGCCACCAATATAAGTTCCAAGGCATCACCGTTGCTTCACCTGATATTATTAGTTCCCATCGCATGGATAAGCTGCTCAAAAAGGGTCATTCTGGTGTTATCACCCAAATCCATGCCATATAAGCAACAGAGACACCCTTGGTACCGCAAGACCTCCAAGCCATCCTTTCTAAACATCAATTGGTATTTTCCACTCCCCAAGGTCTCCCTCCTTCCCGTGGTGTTCATGATCATTCCATTCCCCTTGTACCCGGAAGCCTTCCTCCCAATATATGTCCGTATCGTCACCCCTTTTCCCAAAAAAATGAAATTGAGAAAATGGTCTAGGAACTCCTTAATGCAGGTGTTATCCGCCCTAGTACGAGCCCCTACTCGTCTCCTGTGGTCATGGTCCTGAGGAAAGAAGGTTCTTGGAGAATGTGTCCTGACTTTCGTTCCCTCAAAAAACTTACCATCAAAGACAAATTCCCCATTCATGTCATTGATGATCTCCTGGATGAATTGAGTGGTGCCCAATTCTTCACTAAACTGGATCTCCGTTTAGGCTACCACCAGATACATATGAAAGAGGTAGACATTCCAAAGAATGCCTTTAGAACTCATGAGGGACACTATGAGTTTTCGGTCATGCCCCTTGGCTTGTGTAATGCCCCCTCCACCTTTTAAAGCCTCATGAATCATTTCTTCCATCCTTTTCTCCACCATTTTGTCTTAGTTTTCTTTGATGATATCGTCATCTATAGAAAAACCTGGACAGACCATCTTTCTCATGTGGATCGATTTCTCCATCTACTCTCTCAGCACCAACTTTTCCTGAAATAGTCTAAATGTGATTTTGGAATCTCATAAGTAGAATACTTGGGTCATCTGGTTGGCAAAGATGGTGTCAGGGTGGATCCTCAAAAGATTCAAGCTATGCAAGACTTGCCTCACCCAAATATTCTTAAGAGCTTGCATGGATTTCTAGGCTTAATAGGATATTATCGCATGTTTATTAAGAATTATGGGAATATTGCAACACTTCTCACTGCTCTCCTCAAAAAGAACTCTTTCACTTGGACTCCAGCCATTGCTCAAGATTTTCATACCTTGAAGATGGCCATGTGCACCACCCCAGTCCTCACCCTTCCCGATTTCACAAAGACCTTTGTGTTGGAATATGATTCCTCAGGGAAAGGAATTGGTGTTGTCCTTATGCAAGAGGATCAACCTTTGGCCATTACCAGCAAGCAACTATCTGAAAGAAATCTAAGAAAATCCATCTATGAAAAGGAAATGTTGCCTATTCTGCATGACGTGGATCCGTGGCATCCTTATCTATTGCGGAAACATTTCCAAATTAAGACAGACCGTCAAAGCCTAAAGTATTTTATGGAACAACGCATTTCCTCCCCAAAACAACAAAAATGGGTGACTAAACTATTTGGATATGATTATGAAATCATTTATAAGAAAGGAAAAGACAATGTGGTTGCAGATGCACTTTCCCAAAAATATGAAGACGAAGGATCCTTTTTTTCTCTTTCATTCATTGTACCAGATTGGCTCCAAGTCATTCACCAGGAATGGCTACAAGATCCCAAAAGTTCGCAGTTGATCGACCAATTGCAGTCCAAGGCTCCAGCTTCCCTAGGGTACTCTTGGCTCCATGAGGAACTTCAATACAAAGGTCATTTGTATTTCAGTAAACAATCAAATATTAAATCCACGGTACTTTCTGAGCTTCATGCTACACCCATAGTAGGGCACTACGGGTTCACCAAAACCTATGATAGGGTCAAACGTTCCTTTTTCTGGGATGGGATGAAACATGACATTCACAATTTTGTATCTAAATGTGATGTGTGTCAATGCAACAAGGGAGAAACAGTCAAATCGTTGGGCACACTACAACCGCTCCCAATTCCACCTCCTATTTGGAAGGATATCTCTATGGATTTTATTACTGGCTTACCCAAATCGGGAAATAAATCCGTCATCATGGTGGTTGTTGATCACCTTTCCAAGTATGCTCATTTCTCCGCCCTTTTTAATGTCCCCAAGGGAGAGCCCTATTGTAAATATTGTTTATGAAATGAATTGTAAATATGTTTTATAGGCTGGTGAGCTGAGTTTATATAAGCTAGTGGGCTTATATGATTCTTAGGCTAGAGAGCCTAAGTGTTGAAGGCTAAGAGCCTGATTTTGTACCTGTATTTATGTAGAATAGTAATAAAATATAAACACTGTCGCGTGCATACCGACCATTATGAATGAGTTATGGGGGACTAAGCTTCCACAGAGTGGGAAAGGGATTAGGGGCTGGAAGGTGGGAAAAGGGACTAAGTGTTGAGCCTAGGGGCTAAGCCTAGGGGGATTAGGTCCTCGGGAATAATATTTTAATATTATTCCAAAAGGCATGTGAATAATATGTTTTATCCTAAGTTCTTTTGGAAGGAAAAACAACTTTCGAATGGAAGGAATGCTTGCAGTTGCATGGGTAACAAGTGTTAACCCAGACGCATGCAAATAAAATGGCTGAGATGAGCCGTGTTGGGGGTTCCTCCTCCATTCTACCCGACCGTCTGAGTGTGAACCAATCCGACCTCTGCATGAGACCTCGTGCAATTCTGAAACCGTGGGAAAAGTCTGTGTTGTTTTCGAGGATAGCCTGTGTTGATTTCTAGAAATCTGAGACATCCTCTGTCTAAATAGATTGAGCCTGTGTGTGGAATATCTGTCCCCAAGACATAACCGTGAGACCATCCTGTCATTGCTAAGCCTGTTGGAAAGCTCGTGTCTATTTTCCCCATTGCTTGTTGTGGCCACGCAGTGCTGGACTGCATGTGGCTTGTTGGCCAGTTTGTACAACACTCTCTCCAGGTGAGAGAGGTGATTGAAGTTAGAAGAACATGTTGCTTGACTTGTGAGTGACTCTCTACAGGTGAGAGAGTATACTGAGGAAGGAGAGAGCTCCTGGAAGGAACCCTGTATCTATCGTAGAGCTCGTAGAATTCTGGTCCAACCTGTTGCTGAAACCCAAGGCAAGGGAGGTTAGCAGCTGAAGGACTGTCTAGGTGACAAAGAAGGTGTATACTCCTGGGGTGGAACAGGCATGTGGGGAAGGAGAGTCTATGGACAGTGACTATGAGTGGTTCCTGGGAGAGAATTCCTTCCTTGTGCCTGTGTGTTTTCCCTGTAACCTCAGCCTAGCCTAGGATTCTTTACTTTGGGGTGGAGCTTAGTCCCAGCTCAGGGGTGACCTACTGCTGAGCTTAATGAGTAGTGTGGTCTAAGGCTGGGAGGTTCATGGAAGGCCTGCACTTGGTTGGTGGAATAACCACCGTTTCAAAGATAAGTACCAGATAGTGTTTTTAATTACGCTTTTGTATGTCTATGTATTTATAATTATCATGTATTTTGTTGTGCCTATGAATTAATGTAAAATCCATTCATTATTTATAATAGCATTAATTCTTATGCTTACTCTAAGTTTAAGTGTGTTTCATTTGCTTAAATGCATGTCATATATATATATAGATAATTAAGCATGAGATTGTTATTATGTTTAAATGCTTAAATGCTTAAATGTAGCGGTGTTATGAAACCACAGCCATTGTGGTATCTGGCCACAGGGAGAGAGGACTCCACACCAGAAGTGTTGGAGTTGTAGGATCTTCTCGAGGGAAAGGAGAACCCTCGTGACAGTCATATTTGGAAAATGTGCACAGGGTTTAAAAACCCTTTGGAGTTGCATAGGAACATGGAAATCACAATACGTGAAACCCCGAATTCGTTAGGACCATCCATTAGGGGGAACACGTGGTTGTTGGACGACGTTTCGGCACACAGGAAACCAAAAGGGAAGAACCTTGTTTTCACAAGTCATGAAATAGAGAAACCCGAAAGTCCAAAATGATCTACACCGTAGATCGTAAGATAGGAACTTGACCATTGGATCAAGTAGAGGGGTAGACAGTAATTTCAGGATTTTGGCAACCGAAAGGTTGAGAGGTGTGGATGCAAAAACTGTTGATTCCCAAAACCTCGAAACGCCAAAAGGATCTGCACCGTAGATTTGAGAAAGGTCTAATCATTGGATTTCACTTGGAATGGACGTGGACACATTGGTGTGAACCACGTGCCAGTGGGACAAATAAAAAGTGAGCATGGTGGGACCCGATGACATCACCATAAATAACATGGACTCTCCTCAGGGTGCCACTCACCACTGTAGATGTGGAGACAATTGTGCTATGTGGGCCGGGAGGGTAAAGTAAATCAGGATTTTGGGATTTGCAAAGGAGGAGCACGAGGGCTCAACACTCCAACTCGCAAAGACATGAGTTGCAAGAGGTATTAGCATTTATCCCTAGCCTACGGTAATATGTAGCAGTTGCTAGAAAGGAGGAAGTCATACCTGTATCGCATCTCAGGTATCAGCGTTTGGAGGAAGAATAGTCAGGGGTCTTCGAATCGTGAACTCGCGAGATCACGAAGTTGTGAAAGGTGCTTGTGGTTACAAGGGTAGGGAGAAAGTGGGAGTTATCACTCGAAAGTGAGTATGAGAGTCTCGTGGATCGAGACCCCAAAACCAGAAGTCCCAAAATTTGCAGAGCCAAACAGAGCTCAGAAAACTTAATGGAATCGAAACGCTTTTCTTGTTCATGTTGGTTTATGAGTGTTGTAAGTTTCTTGAAGGTTTAAGGGCCTGACAAACTTTGGTTGATTTCACATTGTGTGTGTAGAGTTCAACGAGTGTCAGGTCAACCATGAATCTATGCTGAGTATAGAAATGGAAAAGGTACAGATTGCCTCCAAAACAGAGGACGAAAGGGTAGGAAGGGATGTCAACCTGGGAGTCGAAGGATCAAACTCTAATGGGCACGAAAAAGAGATGGATAAGGAAGGACATATGATAAAACTCATTGAAAGATTGCAGAAAGATGCCCAGGCTCGCCAAGCTAATAGCCAAAAGCTCATGAGGGTCAGGGATCAACAGGGAGAATTCAACTTAAAAATGTTGAAGAACCTGGAAAAAATACAAAGGAAGTTGGAGAAGAGGAGTGGCTCAAGAAAGACAGAGAGTCGTAGGACCCCTGAGAGAAGAAGAAGATCGAGGAGCGGTAGCAGACATCATTGTCACTCCCCAAAGCATTCCAGCAGGGAAGCTCACAGTAGTTCAAGCCTGTCCCCTACTAGAAAGAACTGAACATCTAGAAGGGATGAATTGAAAGGAGAGATGAACAAGATCAATCCTCTAATGTTCGATGGAGAACATAAGAAGGAGGAAGATGTTGAAACATGGGTTCTAGGCATGAGGAAATATTTCCAACTGCAGAATTATTCCCCTCATGCAGAAGGAATAATTGCGATGTATCAACTAAAGGGAAAAACATCCATGTGGTGGGATCAGTTTGTGAAGGTGCAACACATCAGAGAGAAATATATCACTTGGAAGGAGTTCAAGAGGTATTTCGAGAAGAAATACCTGACCAAAAGGTACCATGACAGAAAGATGAAGGAGTTCTTTGAACTCAAGTTGGGCAGCATGACCATCGATGAATATGAACGAAGGTTTTTAGAACTACTGAAGTATGTTTCGTTCATCAAAGATGAGGCTGTCAAGATTCAGAGATACCTGAGTGGACTACCACCTTCTATTGGTGACAAGATTCAGTATGATGATCCTAAGACTATGGAAGAAACAATAAGAAGGGAAAAATTCTTATATGAACAACAAAGAGAAAGGCCTACTTTTCAGAAGGCTTGGGATGATCAGAAGAAGTTCAGGAAAGAGCAGAGGCAGAAGGGAAATAAGCCTCCCTTTTTCAGAAACAATCCTCAAGGACAACCATCTTTCAGAGAGCCCAGGAAGGCTGAAGTGGGTGAACAAATGCCCAGACCGCCACCTATGGAGTGCTGGGGATGTAAAGGAAACCATAGGTACTGAGACTGCCCCCACAGAAAATATAAAGCGATAATCGTCCACAATGTTTAGAAAGATGAAAGAGTGGAAGATATGGGTAGCAGAATGCCAAGGATCTACGCAGCCCTAGACAACAAGCAAGCAGAATTTCAATCGCACATGATTGAAGTGGAAGGTATGATCAACAACCGACCATTTATTATTTTAATTGATTCTGGGGCTAGCCATAGTTATGTAGATCCTAGGGTGGTGGAAAGTTTTCATTTATCAAGAAGCAAACATGAAAGGTCTTGGTTAGTGTAGTTGGCTACATGAACCAAGAGGAAGGTCATTGAATTGATTAAATCTTGTTCGATAGACATGAATGGATTGAGGAGGATGCTTGAATTGAATGTTCTACCTTTAGGCTCTTATGACTGCTTAATTGGGATGGACTGGTTGGAACAACACCATGCCCTCCTGGAATGTCATAAAAAGAGGTGTACATGCCTGGATGAGGAGGGAAATCGAAAAAAAGTCCAAGGAATTCCCAGAGATGTGGTTGTTAGAGAAATCTTAGCCATGCAGCTGAAGAAGTGTTACAGGAAAGGATGTCAGTTATTTGTAGCCCGTGTGGAGGAAGCATCCCGAGATGAAGTCTCAAGAATTGGAGACCATGAGGTACTCACAGAGTTCAAGGACCTATTTCAGGAGGTACCTGGACTACCTCCGAAGAGAGACATCGATTTTTCTATAAATTTGATGCCTGGAGCAACTTCGATGTCGAAATCTCCTTATAGAATGAGTACGCAAGAGCTGAAAGAGTTGCAATTGCAGCTCGAAGAGATTCTGAAGAAGGGGTACGTTCGCCTGAGTGTGTCACCTTGGGGTTCCCTTGTCTTGTTCGTGAAGAAGAAGGATGAGACGTTGAGGTTGTGCATTGATTTTCGACAGTTGAACAAGGTAACTGTCAAGAACAAGTATCCTCTGTCGAGGATTGATGATCTTTTTGATCTGCTGAAGGGTGTGAAAATATTTTCGAAGACAGATCTTAAATCAGGATATCACCAGGTAAGAATAAAGGATGAGAATGTTAGCAAGACTTCCTTTAGAACAAGGTACAGTCATTATGAGTTCACAGTGGTGTCGTTTGGACTGTCAAACACACCTGTTGTTTTTATGTGCTTGTTGAATGGTGTATTTAGGGACTATTTAGACAAGTTTGTCATAGTCTTTCTGGATGACATCTTGGTTTATTCCAAATCAAAAGAAGAGCATGAACAACACCTGAGACTGGTGCTGCAAGTGTTGAGAGAACACCAGTTGTATGCCAAGTTGAGCAAATGCTCATTTTATCAAAGACAGATCCATTACTTGGGACATATTATTTCAGAAGAAGGGATCGTTGTGGATCTTGAGAAGGTTGAGGCCATCCGAGAATGGTCAGCGCCAAGGAATGTGACAGAAGTTATATCCTTTATGGGTATGGAGGGATATTATAGAAGGTTTATCACAGGGTTCTCAAAGATAGCTTACCCTATCACTTCCTTTCAAAGGAAGGAGTAAACGTTCCAGTGGACTGAAGAGTGTGAAGAGAGTTTCCAGTGACTGAAGCAGTTGTTAACCAACACTCCAATACTGAGAATTGCAAATCCAAATATGGATTTCATGGTGTGCACAAATGCGTGTAAGGAAGGGTTGGGAGGATTTCTCAGCCAAGATGGATTTGTAATCTGTTATGAGTCCAGGAAATTGAAAGAGCATGAAAAGAATTATGCCACTCACGATTTGGAGCTAGCAGCAATCGTCCACGCTCTGAGGAAATGGAAACATTACCTCATGGGAAGAAGATTCGAATTGAGAACAAACCACAACGGCCTGAAATATTTGTTTGATCAACTGACTTTAAACACTAGACAAAATAGGTGGATGGAGTTTCTGTGCGAATACGACTTTGATATCAAGCATATCAAGGGGAAGGAAAACAAGGTGGTTGATGCACTCAGCAGAAAAGTGCATGACTTACATACTTCATCCATTAGCATGTATAGGAATGATATCAAGGGTAGAATTTTGGAAGCTGCAAATGTTGATTTGTAGTACAGAGACTTAGTGGCAAAGCTACAACAACATGAGAGACCACAGAAAAAGGAAGGTTACACCTTCGAAGCTGATGGATTACTTCTGTGTAAAGACAGAGTGTATATACCCAATGTCCAGGAATTGAAACTTGTGATTCTAAAAGAAATGCATAATGTGACGTATGCTGGACACCCTGGATATCAGAAGACTGTGGCAGCAGTCAAAAGTCATTATTTTTGGTTGGGTTTGAAGAGAGAGATCGTTGAATACATCGCCAGATGTATGGAGTGCCAGAAAGTTAAGGCTGAGAATAGGCACCCAACAGGGTTACTGCAACCTTTACCCATTCTTGAGTGGAAGTGGGAAGTGGTGACGATGGATTTTATTACAGGATTGCCCAGAATGAGCAAGCAACATGATTCGATCATGGTGGTGGTGGACAAGCTTACAAAAGCTGCCCATTTTATTCCACTAAAAAACACTCACAAGGCAGTAGATGTTGCTGATATCTTCTTAAAATAAGTGGCATGCTTGCATGGAGTTCCTAAGACGATTGTGTCTGATAGGGACCTGAAATTCACCTCGAATTCCTGGAAAGGATTGTTCAAAGGATTCATAATGAATCTGAATTTTAGTACATCGTATCATCCCGAGTCTGATGGACAGACAGAGAGGGTGAACAGAGTAATAGAGGACATGATGAGAATGTACTTGATGGACAAACCATCAATATGGGAAGACTACCTACATTTGGTAGAATTCACCTACGATAATGGGTATCATGCATAATTGAAGATGAGCCCATTTGAATCACTTTATGGAAGAAAGTGAAACACTCCAGTGAGTTGGGATAATCCAGCTGACAAAGCAGTAGTTGTGCCAGAGTTGCTCAAAGAAATGGAAGACCAAATGATAAGAATTAAATAGAATTTGAAAGCTGCCCAAAACATGCAAAAAAGATATGTTGATAAGAATAGAACCCACAGAGAATTCAAAGTGGGTGATCATGTTTTCCTGAAAGTGAAAACTAACATGAGTTCCCTGAAGCTGGGAAGTTGCGCCAAGTTGGCAGCAAGATACTGTGGGCCTTTTGAAATCCTAGAAAGGATTGGGCTAGTTGCATACATGCTTGCATTACCTACATCTATGACTGTACATAATTTTTTTCATGTTTCACTGCTTAAGAAATATATACCTGATTCTAATCATGTTATCAATTGGAATGTGATTCAAGTGGAACCATAAGGTGTCCTACAAGTGCATCATGTGTGCATATTGGACAGGAAAATCAAACAGCTCTAGAATCGAGCCATAGAGCTTGTAAAGGTCCAGTGGACCTACTACGGTCCTGAGGATGCAACATGGGAGCATGAAGATTTTATGCGGGTAGAGTACCCGCATCTTTTTGAAAAATTTGAAAAGCTTGCAGATGCAGTGTAAAGTTGCACTGAGGACAGTGCATAAATAAGGGGAGGGGGATTGTAATGTCCCCAAGGCCGATCCCTATTATAAATCTTGTTTATGAAATGAATTGTAAATATGTTTTATAGGCTGGTGAGCCGAGTTTATATAAGCTAGTGGGATTATGTGATTGTTAGGCCAAAGATCCTAAGTGTTGAAGGCCAAGAGCCTGATTTTGTACCTGTATTTATGCAGAACAGTAATAAAATATAAGCATTGCCACGTGCAGACCGACCACGATGAATGAGTGATGGGGGACTAAGATTCCACATACTGGGCAAGGGATTAGGGGATGGAAGGTGGAAAAAGGGACCAAGTGTTGAGCCTAGGGGCTAAGCCTAGGGGCTAAGCCTAGGGGGCTTAGGCCCTTGCGAATAATATTTTAATATTATTCCAAAAGACATGTGAATAATATGTTTTATCCTAAGTTCTTTTGGAAGGACAAATAATTTCTGAACGGAAGGAACGCATGCTGAAGGAATGCATGCAGTTGCATGGGTAACAAGTGTCAACCCAGGCGCATGAAAATAAAATGGTTGAGATGAGTCATGTTGGGGGTTCCTCCTCCATTCTACCTAACCATCTGAGAGTGAACCGATCTGACCTCTGCATGAGACCTCGTGCAATTCTGAAATCGTGGGAAAAATCTGTGTTGTTTTCAGGGATAGCCTGTGTTGATTTCTGGAAAGCCGAGACATCCTTTTTCTAAACAGATCGATCATGTGTGTGGAATATTTGTCCCCAAGCCATAATCGTGAGACCATCCTGTCGTTGCTAAGCCTATTGGAAATCCCGTGTCTATTTTCCCCATTGACTATTGTGGCCACGCAATGCTAGACTGTGTGTGGCTTGTTGGCCAGTTTGTACAACACTCTCTCCAGGTGAGAGAGGTGATTGAAGTTGGAAGAACAGGCTGCTTGACCTATGAATGAATCTCTCCAGGTGAGAGAGTGTACTGAGGAAGGAGAGAGCTCCTGGAAGGAACCCTATAGATGCCACAGAGCCCGGAGAATTCTGGTCCAGCCTGTTGCTTAAACCCAAGGTAAGGGAGTTTATCAGCCGAATGACAGTCTAGGTGACAGAGAAGGTGTATACTCCTGGGGTGGAACATGCATGTGGGGAAGGAGAGTTTGTGGGTAGTGAGTATGAGTGGTTCCTCAGAGAGAATTCCTTTCTTGTGCCCGTGTGTTTTCCCTGTAACCTCAGCCTAGCCTACGATTCTTTGCCTTGGGGTGGAGCTTAGTCCCAGCTCGGGGGTGACCTACTGTTGATCTTAATGAGAAGAGTGGTCTAATGCTGGGAGGTTCGTGGAAGGCCTGCACCTGGTTGGTGGAATTACCACCGTTTCAATGATAAGTACGAGATGGTGTTTTTAGTTATGCTTCTACATGTCTGTGTATTTATAATTATCATGTATTCTGTTGTGCCTATGAATTAATGTAAAAACCATTGATTATTTATAATAACAGTAATTCTTATGCTTACTCTAAGTTTAAGTGTGTTTCATTTTTCTTAAATTCATGTCATATATATAATTAAGCATGAGATTTTTATTTTGTGAAGTAGCGCCTGCCTGACCGATGGAAAGGGGGAATTACAGTTCTATATCATAGCGATACAACTTCAAATGAAAGAGTGTTACACCCTTCAAAACCCGTTTACAACATCCACAATGGCTCAAATATTCATGGATCAAGTCTTCAAGCTTCATGGCATGCCGCACTCTATTGTTTTTTATCGCGACACAACTTTCACAAGCAATTTTTGGCAAGAACTGTTAAAGATACAAGGCATTGAATTGCATCTCAACACAGCTTATCATCCCCACACTGATGGCCAAACGAAAGTTCTCAACAAGTGTTTGGAAACATATTTGAGGTGTTTTTCCTTGGAAAAGAAAAACCAGTGGGCTCTATGGTTACCCCTAGCTGAATGGTTGTACAACACTTCATACCATACAACTACACACATGAATCCTTTTGAAGTGGTATATGGATAGAAGCCACCTTCAGTTCTCTTCTACTTACCCGGTGCCTTGAAGGTCCAGGTAGTTGACCTAACACTTATAGCTCGAGAGACTATTATTCGTACCCTCTAAGAGAATTTGGTCATGGCACAGAATCCCATGAAGCAACAAGCAGATAAAGGTCGCTCTAAACGTCAATTTGCAGAAGGGGAACAGGTGTTTCTTTGATTGCAACCTTACAAGAAAAATTCCCTCAATCCCGAGCTTTGTCAGAAGCTATCTCCCAAATTTTATGGTCCTTACACCGTACTCAAGCATGTGGGACAAGTCACTTATCAGTTAGATTTGCCCAGCAATTCGAAGCTACATCCCGTTTTTCATGTTTCATGCTTAAAGAAGGTGATTGGAGATAAGTGCAAAATTCAAACCAACCTTCCAAAGTTAGCTGAAGAAGGATCCATTTGGCTACAGCCAGAAGCAGTTTTGGACCAGCGTGAGTGTTGCCTGCATAAGAGAACCATCAAGGAAGTGCTAGTACAATGGAAAGATACAACTCCAACAGACACCACTTGGGAACCAGTACCATTCTGCAACAATTTCCTCATCTCAAGCATTGAGGAAAAGGTTATTTTTAAGGGGGAGGACATGTTAGGGTCCTAACCCACAAATACGTAGAAAAATATATTCGGATGTAATAAAGTTCAATATTAATAAGGCCTTTCAATAAAATAGAATAAGGCGGATGTAAGAAGATCTAATAGAAGCATCTGATTCTAGAAGGATCTTCCTCTAGATGCTTCTTTTTAGTATAAATAGGAGTCGAGGGTATGAGAACCCTAGCTTGGATATTATTGTAATAGAGCTCTTCTCAAATGGAGGTTGCCCCCTCAAAGAGGCCCATGAACATTGCTTTCAGATTCAAAGTGATATTTTTGTTGTTATTCTTATCTCATTTCAGTTTTATTGTGATGAATGTTCTGGTTATATTGTTGTTATTCTTCCATTACTAGCATTTTATTTTAGTTCTACATACATTTTATATCTGGTATATTACAAAACACCAAAGAAAATACAACAAAACAGGAAAGGAGACCATAATAATGCAGAGAAAGGAGTGGAAACTCGCAGAGAAAACAATGTAAGAAAAAAAACCCAAGTTTTAACCACAACACGAAGGCAAGAAATACAAAGAAAAATCACAGAGGCAACATTCTCTGATGCTGGGCGTTTTTTTTTCTCAACGCAGGGGTTTCACCACCTCAAGAAAGAAATAAATACAAATAAATCATAGATGAAACATGCTCCAAGTCTGTGCATTAAGGGGGTGGTTTTGTAGCACCTAGAGTAGTGAAATCGCTGGAAATCCAACACAATTTTTGCAGAGTAAAGAAGCAAATTAAACAACAAAATGCTAGGTATCTCCAGGTTAACGAAGAAATCCAAAGTAATGTAAATACATAACAAAATTTCCATAAAACTCAGAGACAGGCTATGCCCAAGATTATCAAACATCCATTACAAATCCATCAACAAAAAATCTATGTACACTTTCTAACTAATTTACTATTGAAACTAAAAAAAATGTGTACCGTAATCGACTGATGGCTTGTTGATGTTCTTCGGCTACTGGAAATCCTCCTCGCTCTCACTTGCTAATCATTGTGACCTCACCGGTACCTCCTAGCTAACACTAGGGGTACTCTTCTTCCCCCTGATCCCCCCGAGTTGCAAAGGGGCCACACACACCAACTAGAGAAAATTCTAGCTCCAAACTCACCTCGAAAGGTCGAGCTACCAGTCCCTATCGAGATGGGCATCCCAACTCCCACAAGTAAAATCAATCAACAAAAATATCGACAGCATAACCTTACACCTACCAGTCATCCCCTTACCTATCCTCTGCAATCTCTATTATAGATTTATTCTTAGTTATTTTTTGCCCAAACCCTCATTATATTCTTTTTATTAAATTTAATTAGGATAAACCTCCCCCATACACATGTCACTTGATCCCTTAGTTGCACCAGAAAATCAATGTATTAATTAATTAATTTGCCTATCTCCCTCACCCACCTAAAAGCATTCCTAAAAATGCTCCTCAGTGTCCCTTTATTCCCTTACATTTCTTAAATGACTGACGCCTTTCTTAAAACCTAGTTGAGTTTACAATTAGAAAGTTCTCTAGGCTAGATTCCCTTCTATCTTCCACATTCCTTTTGTATTAAAGTTTCCCCTTTTTGGTCCTAGTTCTAAATTAGTAGGTTTTTACTTAGCCAATCTTTAATCTTTTTAAATAATTTAACAATTCAAAAATTTCTCGTTTTAGTTTAAGTTTTCATGCCCCATTTTCTTCATCCCCCCTTTTACTACTTTCTTAATTAAATTTTATTTCTTAATACCTATTTAGAACTAGGCTTAAATTATTTAGGCTCAACATAAATTGTTGTTAAGGGAAATTTTATTATTATTAATATTTACTCAAGCAACGTTCATTTTAAGGCTGACCAAGTCCTAAGGAGGAATAGTTTTCTAGGTACTAGGTTCGTTAACGCACTAGTGTAAGAATCACGATGTGCCCTTAAAGAAACACTAAGTGCTCCAAAGGTGTCACTCACTTGCATTTGTCTTTCATTTACGCGACGTACCCTTCAAGACGCACTATGTGCTCCAAGGATGCCACTTGCCTTTTGACTTATTTTGGTAGACGTCAAACCCCTGGAGTTAATACTCCGTCAGGTGACCTTGTGGGAGACTAAGGGCCTCTAAGGAATAAGGACCCTGCCTTATTGTGCATAACTTAGAATTGTAATATCCCTCAGTTGAACCCAATTGTAAATGTAATAGAAGTATACATAAGATGGTGAGAAGTTTTGACATTATTTTGTAATACACTTCCCATGGCATAGTGTGCGCATGAACTGCGTAGTAAAATGATGTATTATGTACATTTCCAGATACCGCGCACAGTAACTAAAGTGCACGCAGTATGGAAGACAACGAGCCTTGTGTATATGATATGTTTTACAGGTTGGTGAGCCATTTATTTTAAGCTAATATGCTTATGTTTTGGTATTAGGACGGAACACCTAGATGTTAAAGGCCAATGCGCCTATTTGGTACATGAATCATGACTAATATTAAATACATCATTGCGCATAGACCAACCACGATAAAAGAGATGGGGGACTGAACTTCACTAGTTAGGGAAAGGGAGGGCCAAAAGTCAAGGAAATATTATATTAATATTTCCTAAAGCATAAAGTATGGATAATAATTTTATCCTACGTTCTAAAGTTGGGGACAAGTGGACCAAAGTAACTTTTGATATGACAAGTGTCAAGTTGGGGACATGCATTCATATCATGGGGGACTTATCTCATTTGGTCACTTTTCACGGGGAATTCTTACCAGCAGCTTGACCATCATTCTCACCATCACTTTCACGATGAGTTTCACAATGATTCCTTCCTTCACTTAGTTATCCAATCAATGATTCCATGACCATTTTCACTCATGCAATCTGTTATCCTTGAGACATCCATTTCACCATATATGAGCTTGTTCCCATAACCTTTTCTGGTTGGTGTACCTGGTTAGCTTGGAGCGGGACTGAAGAAGCGGGTTGTCAAGCCCGTGAGAAATTCTCCAAATGAGATAATTGTTGGGGATTGATTCCCGAAGGTGATAAATTGCATCTACAATTATCTAAGACTTCCGGTCCAACCTGTTGTTGAAGCCCTGAAAAGGAAGTGGGGCAACCGAGGGACTTTTGAGCAGATAATGGGAACACTTCCTTGGGTGGGACAAGCATGTGGAGAATGAGAGGTTGTAGGCTGTTAGTTGAGTGAGCACATGAGACAGAGTCTTTCCTGTTGTCCATGAGCCTTAGCCTGGTTAGGAACCCTTTACCCGGGTGGAGTTCAGTCCCAACTCAGGGGTGACTCACTGTTGAGAGTGATGAACAATGTAGTCTAAGGCTGGCAGGTTCGTGGATGGTTTGTACGCAGTTGGTGAAAATCTTTACAAGATAAGTACCAATCGTATCATAGAATTATATGATGCATTGTTAATTACGTGTTTATGTTACGGGTTATCATACATGTGATTATAATTGCCTGTATGTTATGGGTATTTCCTTGTATATGCTGCATATCTGTGATTACTGTTATTTCAGTATAAAGTCGTATATTACATAATGTAATTGCTTTTTTATGTTTATATGTAAAGCTTTCTCAAGAGTGTTGTATGTATATGTTTAAGTTGCATGCAGTTTGAAGAGAAAAATTATGTGGCATAACTCAGTGGATTATTGGGTATGCTATTGTATGTTCCGTAGTAAGAGAACGAAAGATTTCCCTAGAGTAGCGTGGTCCATCCTGTAGAAGGCTAGGGATGTTACCAACTGGTGTAAGAGCATGAGAGATTTCTCTGGAGTGTCATCCCCCGACCTGCGGGTGGCCTGGGGAACATTACAAGAATCATAGTGAGTGAATGTCACAATATTCCCTCACAACATCGTGGATCTATCGAACTAGGTAATCATTAACCTATAGTTTGAGCCACGACGGGAGTTCTAGTAGGTTGTGGCAGGGCTACTACCACACCTCTCCCTCAATATATATGGTTGTTGTGCATGAGCCCTCTACTCCAAATGTTAGTCTGATTAGAAATCTATCGTCAGCCTGTATCGATCAACAAACATGTCAGTGATCCATAAACAACATCATATTATATAAGTCATATGTCACATATGGAATATCAGAAATACGAAAACCATAAACAATCCACTCCCTGAATTGATTCGGAGTCCAAGGAGGTTCATCGATGTCATAGACATCCTCAACCTATCAAAAGTCCTACACACTTAGGAGAAACTAGTCAATAACACTTGTCTATACATAATAAAATAACATATCATAAATCACAATCTCATCATCAGAATCCATAAGCGAAGCAATCACTCATATAATGAACTCGATCACTTGTACGCAAGTGTCCTTAAAGAATAAGTCACATCATAATTGCGTGCAAGAATGGGATGTTACATAAACTCCCTCTTGTTTTAAACTTCGTCTCGAAGTTTCATAGTATACAAATGCATAAATAAAGTATCTGACAATATATAAATGTCTAGCCATCCAACCAAAATGGAAACTGTTGATGCATGTCATATGCATCCTCTGAGGTAGTTGAGAGTGGAATGTAATTGTCCAACTGGACCTTCACCTGATCGATAGTTCGACACCGTAGTTGTTGAATGCATCAGTCCATAAAGAAAATTGGCTTTGCCGTGAGCGCACCCTTGCCCAACATCCGCCAATAACTAAAGTCAATCACATGCGTAGGATGATTGACCTAAATTTGCACATGGATACAAGATAAACATCACACAACACCTCAATAATGAGGAGTGGCTAGTTGTTAGGCCCTTCATAATTATGGTCGACGCGATGCGCATCGGAAAACCCTTCTGTCGAACAGGCGCTTCTTTCATCTACTTTCGTATCGTTTGATTTTTTTTTCAATTCTTGGATCGCTTCTGGTCCTACCAGGACCCCAACCTCAATTCGATCCCAACTCAAAGGTGTCTAACACGGTCATCCATTAAGAAAATAAAATGGCACCATCTTAATGGTTCTTTGATGGTTGTTGTTGGACGCAAACTCGGCCAACAACAAGAACTATTCCCAACATTTTTGTTGGTCTAACACACACATACTCCATACAAAATTCATGAATTTTTTCATTCCATCAGTAGCCTGTGTATCGCAAGGACATGTTGTAAAATTTTAGTGGTGTTCCCAAGGCCTCTTTGGAAACCCGTCCAAAATTTTCTTGCAAACATCGAATCCCTCTTCAGATATGATTCCTTTGGTATATCTGGCAGTCTCAAAAACTTTTTGATATAACTCTAGATATACCTAGTGCCTGATGCATCATATGCACAGGGACAAAATATGAACTCTTCGTTAGAGTGTCAACTGTCACGACAATCGAGTCGTGCCTCCTTACCGTCAACAGAAATTCAACAATGAAGTTCGTCAAAATTACCTCCCATGTCAATTCTGGAATAACGTGTGGCCGTAGCAATCATGTCAGATGTCTATGTTCAGCCTTCACCTACTGACCTTCCAGAAATTTTTCCACGCAGCTGATGATGTATGCCTTTATCCCTTCCAAAAAAATACAGGTTTAAGGTCAGTCCTCATCTTCATGACTCCTAGACGATCCATGTACATTACTCTATGAGCTTCACATAATATCAAAACTTCCCAATTCGTCATTGGGATGTAAGTAAATCCGGTTATTATATCTCAAAGATTTGTCATTGTCCATAGTATCCCTCAAATTTGGTACCAACATGGTTTCTTTCCCGAAAAATTCCTTACCCTCTTTATATCATTCAACATCGTGTTGTAGTTAGAACTTTTTTATGTAGATTCGTTTGAAGAGGCATCACTGAGAATATGCATGGTATCTAACTCAATGCATCTGCCACTATGTTCATTGTTTCGTTTTAGTAGGAAATCTCAAAATCGTAATCGATAAGCAGTTTTCACCAACGCCTTTGCCATGCATTCAAGTCATTTTGCATAAAAAGGTGATGTAAAGCCCAGTAGTTCATTTTTAGTTTGAATTTCCATCTATTCAGGTGGTGTATCCACACTCTTAGGGCATACACGATAGATAACAAATCCCATATGTGCATCACGTAGTTCTCCTCGTTCTTTCTTAACTTCCTCGAGATGTAATAGATCACCTGATTGTCTTGCATTAAGACCTCGCATAAGCCTTCATTGGATGCATCAGTGCATACCAAGAATGCCTTATCCATGCCATGGACTTTTAGTATAAACGTTGTTGTCAACATCTCCTTGAGCCTTCGAAATGATTCAACACATTTCTCATTCCACACAAACTTCTTGTTGTTCTTCTACAATTCCATAATCATATTTTCTATCTTCGAAGATCCCTTGACGAACCATTGATAATATCTCGTTAAACCCATGAAGCTATGCACTTCTGGGACATTCGTCAATGTAGGCCACCCCAAAATATCCTATACCTTCGCTAGATCCATAGTGATACCTTCGTCGAAGATCACATGCCCTAAGCAATGAATCCTTGATAGCTTGCGATTGTTTCTTGTAAGTTGTTCTCTCGAAACACTATAGTACCAAGCGTAATAGTTCGCCTTGATCTTTCATCATCTGAGAATATCAAATGTTGTCAAGGAACACTCGACAGTAGTCAAGCAGATTCTCCACGACCCATCCTTATTCCATATGGAAATAACAAGCGCTCCCCACAGTGACACACTTGGACGTATAAGTCATACATACAAAAACTCCTTTAGTTGAAATTCAAATCCTGTAACTCAGGGGTTGGCATCCAATAAGGTGTTCTTGCTATCGGTTCAGTCCCAAGTTTTAGGTTGATGGTAAATTCCAATTCCCTCTCGGGTGGAAAACCTGGTAACTCCTCCGAGGAGACATCCTCAAATCTCATACTACCGAAAGATTTTCTAGCCCTTCTGACATGCCATTTTTTGTTCAACGCAAGGTTCACATAACTTGTGTCCCTTGCGCACGCTCTTCCAAAGTTGTAGGTAAGAGATGAACCTCAGAGAAACATCCTGGTTCCTTCCTAGAATCACACGTCCTTGTCTATCTTCATCAACCCAACTCAACCATTTTGTCTTACAGTTGAGTATCGCATCATGCAATTCCCACCAGTCCATACTAATCATGGAGTCATAAGATCTTAATATCGTGACGAAGGTATGACTTCATTACACTATCCCCATGTTAAAGAGAAATTTAATACCCCTTCCTCAAACGATTTGGTTGGTACCTGAAACCATATCGACAAATCTAAACTTGTCCTGTCGAATGCCTTTATCTGAATCCCTCTAGCATGGTACTATAAATAGATCTCTTTGTAGCACTGGGATCTAACAAATACTAAGTTGGTTGGATATAGTACCTGATACCTCGAGAAAAATGGTCTGACGTTCAGCCTCACGGTTATTCACTATGATCAAGAATCCTGTGGGCCATTCCCATATCCACAATGGTAGTGTGTCCCATTGACCTGCCCACTCTGGCCTTTTCAATTGGACAATCTCACTGGTAAGGTGGCTCTCCACATGTCCAGTGTCCATTTCGACCCAGTACCCCTGGACCAAAGTAGAAGTCGATGTCTCACCAACCTGAAACCCAGGTTTGTTCTTCTCAATAGGCTTCATAGTAGTTTCTTTTGATGTCGTGGTCCCCAATAGGGGGGATCTTCTGCTGAGGAACCTGTCATCATGGTGTTGTGAAAAAGGATTCTATAGACATATATTGATACCAAGATGTCTTTTTTGATTGGTGTCTGATGCTGCTACACCCCATATGTCATCAGTCCAGACGGTCTTGGAGGAGTCCTACCCTGACTCCCGCGGTTAAATCTTCTTCAGCTAAGAGGACTACTGGAATGCAGCATGCAACGTCCGAGGTATTTATATCCCTGCCTTCGCACGAATTTGGAGTTAAGGCCGCACACATTCTTGTTGACCTCTAGATTCTCTGTTTTCAGATGCGGGGCATACGAGAGTATCTCCAAAAATGTGAACTCATAATTTGGCACCTTACAACCACCTTGTCATAAGGCGTTGAACTCATTGAGTTGTCGCTCAATGAATTCCTCTGAAAATTAATTCTCTTGGAACCATTCATCAAATTATTCCCATAACACGGCTCCAATGACCATGTTTAGTTGAGGTAGGAGTGTCTTCCACCTTAGAATATCGCTCCCCTTCAGTTGAAGACCGCCATGCATATATTCATGATGGAGGTTGAAATTGCGAAGAGTGAAGCACCTTCCCTTGCTCTCCAGCCATGCCTCGATGGCTGAGCCGTCTGTGGCACTCATGAACTTAGGAACTTAATATTCTATAGTTATCATTGAATTCTACCAGTACTAACTGGGGCACATTTCGGACCCTCAGGGGTACAGGTTCCCTGGTCTTATCTCCATACAGAGGGTTAATCAACGCCTTTGTCATTTCCCTGGAGGCACCTTTTCATACCCAACGCATACCGCAGATTAGTTTGCCCAAGATCAATAGTTGTTATTATCCTTGGGGTTTGGACCCCTTCCTCACAGGAGCTACTGGAGGCATCATTCCTCCTCCCCTGGTGCCACGTCGTGAACCTTCGTGACATCCTCTAACCATGAGTAACTCATGGACAGGTTGAAGTTTTAATTAGCGGCAAGTTAATAATTCAAGTTTATAATTCAATGGGAGACGTGTCTATCCACAGTTGTAGGTTTGAACCCCCTCTGATACCATATGTAACATCCCTGTCGTTACTACAACAAAGTGACGTAGAATAGGTAAAAAAAAAAAATTAAGCGGTGTCGGAAAAACATCATAATAATGAAACATCATCGACACCTCAATCAAGTAAATTAGCGAAACAAATTATGCATCAATAATCAGTTACGAAAAAATGTCAACACCTCATCATCACCCCAAACCACAACACGCTTAACAATGTATTAAAACCATAATTAGCAGCAACCCAACATCAACATGTTCTACCAAAAATGTCGACACATAGCAATACAAATCATAAAGTGCTCAATCCATCAGTCCTAAACATCTATTAAACGTGTAATCATTTGCATAACTCGTCATATATCATATCAATTTTCAATTCGCGCGAGAAGTCTTATGTCTATCACAATCATTCATTAATTTATGCACACAATTAATCTAATAATTTAATCACTGCATAATCCAAGGCGGTAGAAGTCTGAGATCTAAACCAAAATCCAAATGTTCAAGATCTCCAAATCTAAAATCATCCTTTATTACATATCATCCATTGCGAAAATCCAACTGCGCAAAAATTCCAAGAGCTAACTATCATATTACATCAATCCACAGGCGCACATAATAATTAGAAACTGTTCATGTTGCAAGAATGATCAACATTTACAATAAATTGAAGGTGCAATAAAAATAATACGAAGCATCTACACAACGACATAAGTAAAGGCACAAGTAATCAACTTTATCTATTTTCCAAGAGCAAGGCTAACATCTAAATTACTCCCACAACGCGTTAATAAGAAAGATTATTCCCAGGCACGCGCATGATATGAATACTAAATTAACAATAACCAACACCATTACCATGCGCAAAAATAAATCTAAGAACTTTAGGGAATCAAACAACACCATTGTTACAAGCGCACAAGTGTTTCCAAAGAGTAAACATTTATGCTTCATCAAGGCCCATTAATCCATGCAACTAACTACTAACAATCAAGAAACAAGGGTACCTAATGGCGCTAGGTAGGTGGATAACATTATCATTTAAGTCAATCATTATCCCTGGCGTAATTATGGTTACCAACTAAGTTGAGGCACAAAAAATGATCTAAACTTTTAATTTATGGGTGCAAGAGAAAAGCACAAGCAAGAGAATAAATTCAAGCACTCATCTATCAACTTTATTAACGCACACGAGTAGATTAATTACCCAAAATCAATCATTTCATCCCCCCCATTATTTCAAGGCGCCATGGTATCCGTGAGTTTATCTTCAAGTCATCTTAAGTAATTTCATCAGTCTTATCTTAAGGGAGATATAACTAGATTAAGTAGCATGCATCTAACCACACCATAGCCTTACATCACCTCTCCCTACATTACTTATTTAAGTACCATTGTTAAATTTCTCCTTCATGTATTAATAATTTTTTTCTTTAAATTTTCATTGTAAAAAGAATAAATCAAATACACGAAGGGGGCACAATCTATGATAACTCCCTACCTCCAATGACATGAAGTTAGATGACATTTAGGGTTGGAATATCTCATTTCTGAAGATGCAAATTTGACTGAATTGCAATAAAATATTGATCAGTGCTACAATAATTTTTATATGGGACCACAATGCATAACCCAGACTACAATTTAGCAAATAAAAAAAATCCCTATTTATGAAATCATCAACTGAAGGAGATAAATTTACCAGATCTACGTCTTTTGCATAGATGGCAGTGCAGCCCCCTCCCCCACTCAGCGTTCACTAAGGTGATTCATTGGGGAAAATGTTGAGGTATAACCATCAAAACTCACAGGTATTTCTGGGTGATTCGCTAAGGTGAAAAATTGAAATTTTCTTAGCTAGGGTCAGACATTTCGCTTGTGAAAAAACGTGCATCCTCATTGGGATGTGTAGGGAGAATTGTTTTA
This sequence comes from Picea glauca, assembly GCA_000966675.3. Lineage (NCBI taxonomy): Eukaryota > Viridiplantae > Streptophyta > Pinopsida > Pinales > Pinaceae > Picea > Picea glauca. Next base: position 62,226 of record JZKD02S1580574.1, on the reverse strand, counting down.
ATAAGGTAGTCAACCACAAGGTCCCTTGCTGAGATTTTAGGAGTTTATCACGCTGGTAGGTAAGGCTTGAATTCATTGGGAAAAATGTAATACACTCAGAGGTAAATAGATCATCTATGGGAAACTTTGCTCAATGCAGGTGACTATCAAAGTAATTTCGCAGGGTTTGTGGAATTAAAACAAGTTGAGAACAATGACTCCAATAATATAGAGTAGAAGAAGCCACTCACTAAGCAAGGACCACGAATTTCACTGGGAATTGGCCCCAAAATTCATTGGGTAAAGGAGTAAGGCACAGAGCCTTGTGCTCTCGCCAACGCTGAGACGAAGATGAGAAAACGTTGTAATAATCCTGGAAAAATGTTGGGCAATCTTAAAAATGAAATGATGTGTGGAAACATTAGAACGTAGAGCATTAAGGAAGAAGATCATTGTATGATTCAAGGACAATACTGGGTGAGATTCAAGATGGAATGTTGGAGATGAAAAAAAAAGGGGAAAATAAACACAGAGTAATATTTGAATCACATGGGTACCCTCTGCCCAAGTCGCAGGGAATGAAAACACCAAAGAATACACAATAACGCAGGAAAGGAGACCATAATAATGTAGATAAAGGAGTGGAAAATTGCAGAGAAAACAATGGAAGAAAAAAAACACTGGGTTTAACCACATCAAGAAGGCAAGAAATACAAAGAAAATTTGTAGAGGTAGCATGCTCCGATGCTGGGAAATTTTGTTTTTCTCAACGCAGGGGTTTGACCACCTAAAGAAAGAAAGAAATACAAGAAAATTATAGAGGCAACATGCTCCAAGGGTGTGCGTTAAGGGGGTGGTTTCATAGCGCCTATAGCAGTGAGATCGCTGGAAACCCAACACAATTTTTGTGGAGTAAAGAAGAAAATTAAACAACAAAATGCCAGGTATTTCTAGGATAACGACGAAGGCCAAAGTAATGTAAATATATAAAAAATATTCTAGAAAAACTCAGAGAGGGGATATGCCCAACAATATCAGACATCCATTACAAATCCATCAACAAATAAATCTATGTACACTTTCTAACTAATTTACAAATGCAACTAAAAAAAATGTGTACCATAACCAATTGATGGCTTGTTGATGTTCTTTGGTTGTTCACGATCCTCCTTGCTCCCACTTGCTAATCGTTGAGACCTCACCAGTACCTCCTAGCCAACTTTAGGGGTACTCTTATTCCCCCTGATCCCCCAGAGCTGTAAAGGGGCCACACACACAAACCAGAGAAAAGTCTAGCTCCCAGCTCGCCTCATAAGGTCGAGCTACCAATCCCTATCGAGTTGGGAATCCCAACTCCCATAAGTAAAATCAGTCAAGAAAAATATCAATAGTGTAACCTTACGCCTACTAGTCATCCCCTTACCTCTCCTCTGCCATCTCTTTTATATGTTTCTTCTAAGTGATTAGTTTCCCAAACCCCCATTAGATTATTTTTATTAAATTTAATTAGGATGAACCTCCCCCATACACATGTCACCTGATCCCTTAGTTTCACCAGAAAATCAATTTATTAATTAATTAATTTTCCTATTTCCCTCACCCACCTAAAATCATTCCTAAAAACGCTCCTCGGTGTCCCTTTATTCCCTTACATTTCTTAAATGATTAACGCCTTTCTTAAAACCTATTTGAGTTTACAATTACAAATTTCTCTATGCTAGATTCCCTTCTATATTCCACATTCCTTTTGTATTAAAGTTTCCCCTTTTGGTCCTAGTTTTAAATTAGCAGGTTTGTACTTAGCCAAACTTTAATCTTTTTAAATAATTTAACCCTTCAAAAATTTCTCTTTTTAATTTAAATTTTCACCCTCCATTTTCTTCATCCCCCTTTTTATTACTTTCTTAATTAAATCTTAGTTCTCAATACCTTTCTAGAACTAGGCTTAAATTATTTAGGCTCAACATAAATTGTTGTTAAGGGAAATTTTATTATTATTAATATGTACTCATGCAATGTTCATTTTAAGGTTGACCAAGTCCTAAGGATGAATAGTTTTCTAGGTACTAGGTTCGTTAACTCACTAGTGTAAGAATCACAACGTGCCCTTCAAGACACACTAAGTGATCCAAGGGTGTCACTCACCTACATTCATGTTTCATTTACGTGACGTGCCCTTCAAGACTCACTACGTGCTCCAAGGGTGCCACTTGCCTTTTGACTTATTTTGGTAGACGTCAAATCCATGGAGTCAATACTCCGTCAAGTGACCTTGTGGGAGACTAAGGGCCTCTAAGGAATAAGGACCCTACCCTAATGTGTGCCCCTTAGAATCATCATGAGAGGTTGTCATAGTATGTCGTCACATCATCATGGATCTCTCAAACTAGGTAATCGTTAAGCTACAATTTGAGCCACGATGGGAGTGCTAGTAGGTTGTGGAAGGGTTGTTGCCACATTTCTCCCTCAATATATCTGGTTGTCATGTGTGACCCCTCTAATACAAATGTGAGTCTGATTAATGAGATATCGTCAGCCTACATCCATAAACAAACATGTCAGCAATCCATAAACAACATCATAGTGTATCCATCATATGTCACATATGCAATAACATAAATACACAATTCATAAACAGTCAACTCCCTGACTCGATTCAGAGTCCAAGGAGGTCCATCGATGTTGTTGGCATCCTCAACCTATCAAGAGTCTTGCACACTCAGGAGAAAATAGTCAATAGCACTTGTTTATACATAATAGCATAACATAACATCATAAATCACAATCTCATCATCAAAACCCATAAGCGAAGCAATCACTCCTATAATGAACTAGATCACTTGCACGCAAGTGTCCTTAAAGAATAAGTCACATTAGAAGTGTGCGCAAGAGTGGAATGTTACAAGAGGGTAGCCCTACTTAATTCCTCTTTTAGGATTGAATGAAGGTGAGGCGTCTTTGTTGATTAGTACTACAAAAGAAACCAATATTATACAACCCATTACCTTGTTGGGTTGTTATATTATTTGTAGTGAAAAGTAAAAAGTCGAGGTGGATTTAGAGGGTAAAGTCAAACACAAAGTAATCGACAACAATTCAAAGAGGTTGACCAACAAGAGGTCGACAGATGGTCATGTGGCAACTAAATGAATACTAAATGAAAGTCGACTGGTATACTACTAGTAAACCAACTTGGTAGTCGAATGTAACAAAATCTTGATATTCTTGGGATTTGTAGCCAATGATATGCGTGGATGTGTAAATGTTTTGGGGAGCCTTTTTTTAGGTTTTTTCCTACTCTAAATCCTATAAATAGGGTGTGTTCTAATGTTGTAAAATCTAATCAGAGAATCTTTAGTTAATCTTTATAGAAATCATTATATAGGTTATTGGTCCTGTAGATGTAAGTCGAATTGGATACATGATTGTTCTTGTGTAAAACAAGAAGGTATGATGTTTATTGTTTCTTAGGTGTAGACCAAGGTTAGGCATGTAACCCTTTATTATAAATGAATAATACAACAATAGAGAAAGATACTCAAGGAATGTTTTTTTTCCCATTTCGGTTTCCAGGGTAAAAATCTTTGTGTACTATGTGTTTTCTTTGTCATTATATTTTATAGCCTAAAAATTTCTTTCTCTATTCTTCTAGGTTTAGTGTGGAAGTGTCCTCATTTTGCAACATGTGTTATTAGAGATTGTTTTAAAAACATTGGATCTTAGCAAAATCCTAGGTTCATTAAGATTCTTAAGTTAGAAATCTTTAAAGATTGTGATTAAAGAATGGCAAGTAGCTCGAGAATACAAATCGAAAAATTTAATGGTTATAATTTTGAGCTTTGGAAACTTAAAATTGAACATCTCCTTGTAGATCGAGAATAATGGGAAACAATTTTTTTAGGAACCATTCTAGAAGGTATGTCGAGGGAAGAATGGGAGAAACTCAAGAGAAGGGCAATGAGTATGATTCAACTTTGTCTTGCATATTTAGTGCTACTGAATGTCTCAAGTGAAGGCTAGGTCAAGAAACGGTGGGACAAGTTGGGAAGCTTATACCAGTAGAAATCCATGGTAAATAAGATGTTCCTTAGAAATTAACTATATCTTCTGAGGATGAGTGAGTACAGTTCAGTAACTGAGCATTTAAATAAGTTTAATACCATAATAAGCCAATTATCTTTTGTGGATATTAAAATCACTAAGGAGGAGAAATGTACTAGCCTATTATGTTCTTTTCCAGACTCCTGGGATAGCTTAATCATGGTTATATGGAGTAATTCAACTACATTAGTGATAGAATATGTGTTTGCATCTCTACTATCATAATAAATGAGAAGGAATAACATGGAAGGATAGACCAAAGATGCATTAGTGGTGAGAGGTCGATTGATTGACAGAGATAAGGGAAAATTCTTTGGTATAAATTTTAAGTCAAAGGGTAGATATAAATCCCTGGTTCAATCGATGAGAATATGATAGAAATGTGGTAAAGCTTGGCATCACAAAATGGACTACAAGTTGAAGGAAATCGAATTCGGTACAGTATCCGATGAGAAGTAGTCAACTGAGAGGAAGAAAAATCTAGATAAGGGAGGTGTTGTGTACCTAGCATTGAGCAGTACACAATAGGATCAAGATGTTTGGTTGATTGACTCAGGATAATCCTATCATATGAAACTACATAGAGAATGGTTCTGCAAATATGAATGATATGGAGGAGGATATGTGATCTTGGGGGAAGACTCGACAACCAAAATTTTTGGATGGAGAAGATTTCGACTGATTTTGCAGGATGGGAGGACTAGAACCCTTCAAGGTGTGCTACATATTTTGGGCTTGGAAAGAAACTTGATATATTTGAGTAATGTGAGTGATGCAGGTGTGCACACTCTATTTCAGAAGGAAATTTGCAAGATGGTCAGAGGTTTGATGGAATTAATGAAAGTATCTGATATTGGAACCTTATACAAGTTACAACGGAGTGTTGACTCGACTAGATGCAACGACATCACTATTCTTGAATGAAACTCAACTTTGACTCGACTTGACTCAACTTGGGTTGAGTCAATTCAAGCTGAATCGACAAATCATCGTCAAGTCCATCCGAGGATGCTATGGAATGAGAGGATGGGACACATTGGAGAAAAATGAATGAGAGCTATGAATAACAAAGGTATGGTTGAATATTTACTTGAATTTAATTTAGAAGTCAAATTTTGTGAATATTGTATATATGAAAAATAAAGTTGGGTGAGATTCCCACCTAGTGCAACAAGGGAAAATGGGATTCTAGAATTAGTTCATAGTGATGTGTTTGGCCCTATTTTAGTGCCTTCACTTGGTGGATCCCTTTATTATGTCTCCTTGATAGATTATTTTTGCAGGAAAACATGGATATATTTGATGAGGAAGAAATCATAGGTTTTTGAGAAATTTAAAGAGTTTAAATCTCTTGTTGAAAACGAGATAGATAAGAATATTAAGGTGATGAGAACTAACAACGGTGGTAAATTCTATGGAAAATACTTTGATTATTTCTGCCAGGAGTGTGGCATAGCACACCAAAATACCACACCATATACCTCAAAATAAAATGGATTTTTTGAAAGAATGAGCAAAACATTGATGGACAAGGCAAGGAGCATTCTTAGTGGTGCTAGGCTCGTACAATAATTCTGGGTAGAAGCAGTCAACACTGAAAAATGTCTAGTGAATATGTCTCCTTCATAAGCACTAGTCGACACAAATCCACAAGAGGTATGGTTAGGTAAGAAGCCTTCACTTTCACATCTAAAATTATTTGTATGTGATGCATTTGTGCAGGTTCCCATGGAAAAGAGGAGCAAGATGGAAAAGAAGGAAGTTAAATGTATTTTCATTAGATACAAATAAGAAATGAAAGGATATAAGCTATGGGATCCTGCATCAAGGAAAACAGTGTACAATCGAGATATGGTCTTCAGATAAATCAGAAGGAATTATGAGTCTGAAGTGATGGTTCAAATAAAGAATGATATAGAGAAGGTGCAGTTTGATTTGAGGAATGAATTTGATTCAGATGCGTTGACTAAATCAGAGGAAGACGTGGAACAACTGACCCCAGTTGTAAGGAGGTCAAAATGAGTAATAAAAACGGTTGAAAGGTATAGTCCTCTAGACTTCTGTTATTCATATTTTGTTAACTTCCACTGACCAAGAGCCCAAGTCATTCAGGGAGGTTTTCTACTCAGTAGAGGGTAAACTCTGGAAGTATTCCATTTTTTAAGAGATAGAATCCTTGCACACGAATGAGATGCGAGATTTAGTCGAATTTCGTAGTGGAAGAAATTATGTTGGTAGTAAGTGGGTATTCAAGAAGAAGATGAGTGTCGTAGTTCAAGTCGATAAATTCAAAGATAGAATGGTAAAGAAAGTATATTCCCATGTCAAAGGAGTCGATTCCGTTGAGATTTTCTCCCCTATTGAAAAATTAACTTCCATTAGAGTACTAATGTATATGGCTACAACATTTGATCTATAAATAGAATATATGGATGTGAATACAACGTTCCTACATGGGGACCTAGAAGAATAAATATACATGAAACAACTTGAAGGATTTGTAGTAAGGGGCAAAAATATTTGGTGTGCAAATGGAAAAGATCCCTCTATGGTCTAAATAAATCACTAAGGATGTGGTACCAAAAGTTCGACACATACATCCTTAGTTTGGGATTTGTGAGAAGAAAAGTTGATCACTGTATATATTCCAAAGAAGAAGGTGAGCATTTCATATATGTAGCATTGTATATGGACGACATGTTGTCGATTGGAAACAACATGAACATAATAAAGGAGGCTAAGAAACAACTATCCTCCAGGTTCAACATGAAGCATCTCGGTGCAACAAACTTCATTATGGGAATGTATATTAAGAAATATTGACTAGATAGAAAGCTCTGGTTGAATAAGAAGAAGCATATTGAAACAGTTCTAAAACGATTCAACATCAAGGATTGCAAACCTGTGAAGGTTTCAATTCCTGTGGGAGAAAGGATAACTATTGAACAATGTCCAAAGACATCAAAAGAAATAAAGGATATGGAACATGTCCCTTATGCAAGTGTTGTTGGTAGTCTAGTGTATGCAATGGTATGCACTCGAAAAGAAATTGGCCATATTGTGGGAGTGTTGAGCAGATCCATGTTGACACCAGGAAAGGAGAACTAGACAATTGTCAAAATAGTATCTAGGTATTTGTGTGGCACAAAAGACTATTCTATATGCTATCGAGGAAAACTTGAAGGTGAAAATGATGTAAATGTACATTTCTTTGTCAATGTCAACTAGGATGGAGATATGGATCGACAGAGGTCGACCAATGGATATCTGTTCAATATTTTTGGTGGAGAAATCAGTTGGATGTGTAAGAGATAGGTCATTGTATCCTTTTCAACAATAGAATATGAATACATGGAATCCACTCATGGAAGAAAATAAGCAGTATGGTTGCAAAGGATATGTTTAGGAATTGGTTTTGAGAAGAGAGCTATGAAGATAAGTTGTGACAACCAAAGTAAAATATTTTTGGAAAAGAACCCATATTATCATTCCATGACTAAGCATATTGATTTACAATACCATTTCGTGAGAGACATGGTGGAAAGGAACAAGGTGTTGCTAGATAAAGTAGACACGTTAGTAAAAATAACAAACTCTTATAGGTTGGTGTTCATGTAGATGTAAGATGAATTGGCTACTGGGTTGTTCTTGTGTAAAGAAAGAAGGTATTACATTGATTGTGTCTTAGGTGTAGACCAAGGTTAGGCATGTAACCTTTTATTCTGAATAAATAATACAATGAGAGAGCAAAATGATCAAGGAATGTTGGTTTTCCTATTTGGGTTTCTAGGGTAAAAATCTCTTTGTACAACTTGTTTTCTTTGTCATTATCATTTTTATCTAAATCTTTCTTCCTCTCTTGTTATAGGTTTAGTGTGGAAGTGTCCTTTTTTCCTAACATACCCATAAAGCTGAGTGAAGGATAAAACCTAGATGAATGAGAATGAGATGAAGAAAGATCAAGTTGACTCTATCGAAGGCCTTTGAGAGATCCACTTGAACTATCCTAGCCTTTTTTTTTGTTTTAAATGATTGGAGATGTTTTTGGGATGCCCCAACATCCTCGTGAATTTTCCTACCATCTAAGAAACCAAACTGCTCAAGAGAAATTTGATGGGACAAAATATCCTTTAGCCTTCTAGAGATGGTTTTTGAAATGATTTTGTAAATATTGTTGCAAAGTGAAATAGGTTGAAATATTTCATACTATTTTGGGTTGTCGATATTTGGAATGAGGACTATGAAAAGAGAATGTTTAAATTTTTATTTTATTGAACATAATTTCCAATTTAAGATGAGTTTACAATTTTTTTCAACCTTCAATTTCATTGCAAGTTGACTCTGACCTCTCATTTCAAGGATTTGATGACCTCTTAAAATACTAAACTCACTTAGCCATTGTAATACAACAATATTTGAAATATTAATACATAGATCTATGATAGAAATCTTCGGAAGGTATGGACTCCTAGATAGGCTTCGTATAACAAACACTCTTTTGTGGGATATGGCTAGACCATACCTGAAAACATAATATCAAAATATATAAAAATTTCCTTCTTCAATAATTTCATTGCCCCCATTTATTTTTCAATGTACTATTTAATTTCCATAATAAAATATAACTTTAATTTGATATTATACATTTTCCACAATAAAACAAAACTTTCCTTTTATATTTTTCTATGGGACAAATGGCCTAAAATAACAAAAAATTACCTTCTTAATCTTTCCAGCTAATAGGTGTACTTGGGTGACCATATTTCTTTCTTTATTCTACATGGAGAGAAGTGACACATTGTGGTTCATGTTTGATGGTTGCAATCATGGTGAGCTATAGGAAGTGGGTGATTTTTACATGGTGGATCAGAATCATTACTTATGAAACATAAATAATCATACAACTTCTCAGTGCAATTTCAACAATATGACACTGACATCAACCATCAATAAAAATAGCTTGTACCATAAACAGATACAATTGAATTTTAGAAAGTTTGGAACATTCCATATCTCATCAATTAGTAATTGTTAGCATATGCGAGTATGTTGTCACCATTTTCATGATTTCCAATGAAATGAACTCTAAGCTCTTCATTCTACAAGCATGCTATAATATATTCATGCGAATATCATGTACGAATTATGTAGGTCCACTAAATAACTAGATATCCTCTACTTTTGAAGTAACTCAATTGAATTTTGGAACTAGGTGGTAGTGATATCCAAATAATCAAGAACGATTCCTTGACAACTTCAACTTTTTAAATGTTGTTAGAAGTGATTGGTTTGTATCAATTCTATTATAGTGCACCTTTATTGTAACATGATAAAGAAGGAATCGATATCACCCACAACCATGTTTATGCAACATGATTTGTTGAATTAGTCAACTCTAAATCATGTATATTTGTTTGAAAAATGTTGGAAGAATATTGATTAAGAATATCTAAAACTCACTTGATAAAAATCCACCAAGCCACGGTCCTTGTATATTCTTTACATTAATGTTATAAATAATATTTGCATACATGTTTTATACTTCTGACCACGGACCAACGATGTTTCTTGAAACCTTTCATAGTGAATTATTAGTATCTCAACCTTGTCTTCTTAGCACTACCATTTTTTCTATAAAATTAGCATCATATAGATGCAAGCATAAGCAAGGTAAGGGGCAAATTTTCTTACCTTTTCTTTTTTCATACATTTTTTCAGGCTCCTCATATGTAACTAGAAAATATTTTTTATTATAATATCCTTCTTATCTCCACTAGCACTCATTCACCATGTATATCTTCTTCACATTCCTTCCACAAGAACAAACTACAGAACTCGCTCTATACTATTGTAGACTATAATCTTTGCATCATCTTGATTGTTCCTCACTCTTTTGTAATGGTTGTTTCCCTTCTCACAATAAACAATTGTGTAGCTATTGTAACTTTTTTAAGAACACTATACATCACACCATCATCTCGCATATTGAACCTCCCTTGGATCACTTCGACGAAAGTAGCTATTAGTCCATTAAGACTAAATATCTCCAATATGGAATGCTTGATTTAATATTTAACAACAAATATACTCAAACATATATCAAGCAAGGGACACTAAGAGTTACTCTCAAGAAACTCCTAAAGCGAAAATTCAAGAGTGTATTTCTATTAAACAATAGGCCCCTTTGTATAGAATAGGTGAGGGGCCAAGGAATTAAAATAAGAGTGTTTAACCCTTCATATTGACTTTAAATTGTCAACCCATGAACATGCTACTTTGATGATGTAATTTGCACTGTATGTGCAAACTACGCTAACACAACACAAGGTAAAGTTGAAGGCTAACCTGAATATTGTTTTCATTTTCCTTCAACAACTTTTCTCATGAACTTCACTCCCTTTCTTAGAGTAGGTTATCAATGTGACCATGGAAAACATTAATTTCATGCTTTGACACAAGTGTATATCTCATCCCCACTACTAATTCCATCTAACTATAGTGGGGACTTATTGTTATATCTTGTGGCATAAAAATCAACCATTGGTACAGTTTTGGTTCAATAATATAATTTATTCTAGGAGCCTATGATTTATTGTCTAAGGGGATTGATGGACCATAAGTGAAGTATTCACACATTGAAAATTTGGGAGCAAGTAAATTTGATTCAACGTGGTTCAAACCTTACATTTTGAAGTGTGTCCTCAAGAAAGGAGATTATGGGTTGGTTGACTATGAAGAGACCCTTTGGATTATCCTTGCAATGTGCTCTATTCAAAGAGGTATTATGCATAGGAAGTAATGTATTATGATTCCCTTGTGCATTTTGTATAAATGTTTGATTGAATTTTTGTTTTATTTTATGATGGGTCTCAATTCATAATTATCATACATTTGATAGTCAAATTGGCTCCGGTGCTATGGGTTTAAAATGAATCGTAAAATCATTTAATGTTTTCATTTTATCATATATATGTAGGTCGTTTACTCAAATTTTTGCATTGTAAGTACATTTGAAGTCCATTTCTTCGACGTAATATTTATTTTTCATCTAATTGATTTTTTTAGAGTGTTTTTGAGTATCAAAAACTTATTTATGTTGTCTATGGTGGTTTGGTCAATGGAAAAAATAGTCAAATTTTGAGGTAAAATTTTTCAACTAGCATATAAGGCTATGTTTTTTCCATGCCTATTTTCATGATGGACTTATTTTTATTGAATTTCCTAAGGATCAACTCCACTAGGTTGAGACAACAAACCCTTCTTAATTATTCATTCATCACAATTTTGTGTGGTAGTGCCTACCTTTTCATGGGATACTCTAGTTAACACTCTTGACTATTGGTTGGTGCCCATGCTATTTTTTTCTCATAGACATGGAAGACCCATTAGTCCTATCATTAATTTTAGTTTCAACCCTTCATTC
>JZKD02S1580574.1:11775-35333 GCA_000966675.3 Picea glauca | reverse complement strand
CGTACAAGGGCCTCCTATGTAGACCAAATCATTTATTCTTACCTTGATATTCAAAATTACTGAAATGTTGTCAATAAAATTTATAAATTCCATTTGGATATAACTCTTGATACCTCCAAGGATAGGATATTTCAAAACATTCAGAGAATGTCTTAAGTCTAGAAGGTCTCTTTTGAAGAGATCAATGGAGTTTCTTTCATATGGAGAGTGATAAACCCTAAATGATTTATTCATGGCAAGTTAAGACACATTCTAATAACATGTCATCCATCCTTCAGAATAATTTATTTGTTTTGGTCAAATTCGATGAAATTTTTAATTTGAATTCACAAATCTTTCACAATTTACAAATAACATTTTGGGCTCTCCCTTATCCTCATCATGTCACATCAAGTGAGGATATGTGTGGAAAGGAGGACACATCAATGTTGATGCTAATTTGGTCTCATTCTAAAATGTAATGTCAATTTTATCTGGATAGTAAATTTCAAACAAAATGAACAATTGTTATATAGAGTAGCATGAAGTCATTGACCTAAATGCATGAAATTGACATGAATGCTTGAAAAAATACCCAAGAAGAACATATGTAAAATAATATCTATCTATGTGATTTTGGATAACTTTCCAAAGGTTGTTGAAACCTATTGATTTATCAGTAATTGTGTCTTACAAAGAATCACATTGGCATTTGGATCATGGACCTCAGAGAAAGTACTCTCACATAGTATGAAAATAATAGCCATATAAAATTTGGATTCTCTTTCTTTCAACAGACCCACTTTTCATATGGAGAATTATTATTAAAGGAACTTCTCACTTAGACCCCTCATGGCCCTTTCTCAAACTTCAAGAAATAAAACTATCTTTCATATTATTCAACAACAAAAGCAAGTCCGAGATTTAATTTCCAGAGCCTGAACTTGTCTATCTTTTACAGTACCATAGAGAGATGCCCTTCTTCAATTTCTCAATGTCACCTGAGCGACTGGTCAATATACTCATAGAGAGAGGTCTAAATAGGAATAATTCCAATGAAAACACCAATGCACATGAATCTTCCAATATGGATTTTTTTTTACAACAAGACGTGCATGAACACAATAATGACTTTGATGTGTAATACGTTTCAAATCTACAAATAAAATTGGTCATATTTGTATCCTCTCACAAACCATATTCATATAATATATAGGCTCCATTTTAACCTACAAACTATGTTGATCACTTTCCAACAAATTTCGTCATACTATAAGGATGAATATGATCAAAATTAAAAAAACATGCATATACTAATGTAATGGGAAAACTATAACCATCGAGCTACCAATTCAAGAGTCAAAGATCGCAACAAAATAAAAAAGCACCCACAAATTTCAATACAAACTAGGAGTTTTCAACCTTTTAGAAATAGAGCTTTTCTTCCTAGAATATAGGCTAATTAAAATACACCCACACATGGCTAGAAAACAAATTGGAAACAAAAACAACACAACATATAAAGGCAAAAGTCATTCCACACCATCAATGGTACCTACATAACTACTAATTTCATAAATTTATATGTCTAAGTGTCTCAATGATCTTTCATCTACTCTTGAATGAATTATTATTTTCTTCAAATACTAAATTGAGGTCTTAGTTCGTGTTGTAACAAATAGTTCCAAAAACATTAACTAAAAAGGAAAACATAAACTTATGTATCCTTGAGTTATTGCTATTGTTGCACATCTCTCCTCCCCTCTCCACTTCTTGGCTCCTTTCTACTTCTTTGTCTTCTCTTTTTTTCTTTTACTCTATACTCTTATATTCTCTTTCAAAACTTTGTTAAAACAATTACACATTCTATATTCTTCTATTCCCTTTCAAAAATTTGTTAAGACAATTACACTACTCTATCCAACGATGTCTATCAATGATAGTTCTACTCCCTAACCGGTTGGAATTCTCTCCTCCTCTTCTTCCTCTCTATTATCCTCTCCCTTCTCCATCCTTTCCTTTCTCCATCATTCTTTGCTATTTTTCTTGTCAATTATTTTCTTCCTCAAATATCATCCCTATATTCAAATCACTAAAACTATTTCTTCTATTATATATGTTATCACCATCTAAACCAAGAGACATTAGACATAGTCGGTGGTCAACGCTGAGATAAAGCGCCAGGTTTGCATGGCGATGGAAAAGTCAATGTTTACGTGGAGGAAGACAGTTGGCAACTAGATTTCCAAATACCAGTAGTAAAATACAGACCGGTTCTTCCCAAGAAAAAAACGAAGAAGTGCGCCCATTTGACAAAAGCCTTCGTGGAAAATACATGCTTAGTGTCAATCTTGTTCCAATAAATGCAGAAAAATGAGGGCATAAAATGAAATAGTCTATACGGGAATTCTAAAGTATTTTAACTAATTTTCTCGAGGATATCACTGCAGTGTTTCTTGACATGAAAATCTGCAGTAGACTTGAAATTTATAGGTTTGTTGTGTATCTATTATTTAGTTGCATCTCGGGTGAGGCTCGAGCAGTTCAGAGCATAACCTGGCATAATCTCGTTGTGAACTCTTAGAATAATCTCATTGTGGACTCTTAGAAATTGATGTAGCATGAGTCTGAGAACCGTTGGTCGGTCGCTGTAGGAGACGCCCTGGAGTGTAAGAGAAGTTGAGCATGTTGCTTTGTGATTTGCATATTGATACGTGGAAGAATGCTTGATTTCCACCACTGTGTAAACCCTGATCAGAGAAGAACAGTCCATCACCATTTTACAGATCAACACAATATTTTTCGTTAAACACATCTGTTGGCCCATTTGATCAGAGTGCAGTTTGCTGACCTGTAAGAGATTGAGATTGTTGTTGTTAGCTGTCGTTCGCCAATAGAAAAGTCCGCTTCCATTTTAGAGGTACCGCAAACTGCAAATTTCAGGAGTTGCTGCCACTGAAAAGAACCGAAAAAATCACATGGCACCGAAAAAATCACCTACTCATGTCAAGCTATTAAGTGTTAAGTGAATGGAAGAAGAAGGAAGACAACGCTAAGGCTATTATTACATTGTCATTTTCAGAAACTCGGTTGCATTTAGTTAATTTAACAAAATCATTTAAGGAGATTTGTGAGTAATTAAGTAAATTATTTGGAGAAAAAGTTATAAATGCAAAGTTCTCTATAAAATTGTAACACTTTAATCTTAAAATATAAAATTGTAACTCTTTAATCTTAAAATATGAACATAAAATAAGACAATGAGCTGAAATTGGTACAAGCTAGACCCAAAATATGCTAAGGAAATTCTATTAACTAGTTTGTCTTCTGAGTATAACAATATTGTATTTACATTAAGTCAGTTGTCCTTTCAATCATTCCTTGGTACTCTATTAATTAGTTTGTCTTTTAAGTATAACAATATTGTATTTACATTAAGTCACTTGTCTTTTCAATCATTTTTGGTACCAAGGTATAACCATGTTAAGGCAATTTTATTAATTAGTTTTTTTTAGTATAATAATATTGTATTTACATTAAGTGAATTGTCTTTTTAATCATTAGAAGGAATGGTTGAATCACTAATTAAAGAAAAAAGGAAAAAAATAAAAGACACAGATATTCAATATGGAATGACACTGTTCTCCAAGAGTAAGATGAGAAAAACTAAGGATTTAGGTAAATGTTACTACTGTCATAAATATGGACATAAAGAATCTTTTAAATGGAAAAGAAACTGCAAATCTTGCCAACATGGATGACTCATCAAAACTAGATAGTGATGAGGAACCACCAAACCATCTCTCAAAGTGCTTTAAAAGTAAAATGGACCTATGTTATATTTTGTGTTTGTTCGTGTTCTGAGTTTTCTATTTTATAGTGTGGTATTGTTCAAATGTATTGATTCAGAACAAGCCCATATTCAGTATCCAGACCACCTTCCTAGCAACTGATAGATAGTTCAAAGAAAAATATCCGAGAGATGGTGGTGGGTCCATAGAGTGGTTTATTACTTGACATCTTTTATCATGTAAGTCGCGATGAGCGAGTCAGTCAATATTGTTGATCAACTTAGAAACAATTATGTTTTAAAAGAATGAAATGAGAAGCTCCAATGTGTGGAGAAGAAAAGAGAGGAAACTTCAGAGTGAGTGTAAGTGTTAGTGAAGACCATACCACACATATATGTATGTGATTTGTATGTGTTTTTCATATTGTAATATTTGGAATGTACTTAATACTGGAGGGGGTTGGATATATTGCTTGCATTAGAATTGGTTAGCCATTAGTTTGGATTCGTTGGAGGTTGTTGAGAGATTCTCTCAACCTTTCTGTTAGTTTATAATAAGTTGATTCTAACAACAATTTTGTAAATATATTTATATGTGATTTGTATGTGTTTTCTATATTCTAATATTTGTAATGTAAGCAATACTAGAGGATGTTGGAGATATTGCTTACAACAGAATTGATTATAGATTGGTTTGGATTTGTTGGAGGTTGTTGAGAGATTCTCTCAACCTCTTTCTTCAAGTTTAGAATAAGTTGGATACAACAATTTTGTAAATATACTTATAAAGTTTTCTAAATATATTTATATTAAGAATACATAACAATTTTTTTTTGTGTGTAATTGATTTCTTATTCAAAGATGAAAAACTCCGCTAAAACAACAGAACTTGAAATATTTTACATTGGTTAATTGCTCAATCTATATTGTTAAAATGTTTCAAGCCAGAATAACAGACAACCTGGACAGAATTCAAACCGGACACAATCAATGGAACATAAATGGTGCATATTGGCCGGGCTGAGGGTTAATGATCTCAATAAATTTTAAGTTAAGAAAATCTGAAACAAGCTTACAAACTGATCAAAGAGTAAGTTCCAATCTTACTATATTTTACGGTGTCTCAATGGTTCTTCTGCATAATGTGAGACCCGAGGAAATTCAAGATGCTTTCGAGGCTGCATATAAGCAGTGGAGCACTTGGATTCATATGGACCTGGTGAAACTGACTTACAGAGCTATTTCAATGATTTTCAAAACTGATAATATCTTTACAATTACAAAAGTCACCACCAGATTTTAAAAACCATTAACTACATGTTTAAGGTAAAGGTTTCTTAGGCAGAGTTTGCATAAAGAGTTTATATTTCCTCAATGTTATTCGTCATAATCCTTAAGCCCAAGCATAATAAAGCATTGCATTTCCTCCTAAATAAAAGAGAGAATCCAACCAGCACCTTCAGCCACTGCTTTTGATTTTACTTTATATCCACTCCTTATCCAATCTTCATATTGTTTTCCATTCTATTTTGTTGGCAGCTAGCACATCTCTCCCACTCATAAGAGTGCATTTCCAAAGATTTTTGGCAAACAATAAATTATTAGAATTTTATTTTCCGGATTTGTCTTTTCATTTGAACACCACAAACCATGTCAAAACATTATTTTACTGATTTGTCTTTTCACTTGAACACCACAAGCCATGTCAAAACCTTACGAATCAAAACTGTCATATTTTATTGATTAGTGTGTGATGTGTGGGGTAGTGTCCGAGAATGATTAACACACAGAATGCTGAATTTCAAAATAAAAAATGAATTCTTACCTGTGATTGTCGAGATTTGTCATCTTCTTGGCCAGCATGTCTTTCAACAGGCTAGGCATCGTTTTAACAAATGTGCACAGCTATCTTCACAACTTACAGTTGAGATATCGTATCAATGCCACTGACGCAGAGCATCCGTTGCAAGTTCTGGGTACTCTGCTTGTCCAACATGGCATAAAACTCCTCCACAACTTTAAATGTTTGTTTCCCAAGCTCACGAGATAGGTAAATCACCAATCCAATGGGCCCTTCACAGCCAATTATCGGCATAGACACCTTTTCCTGCAAAGCAACCATAATCAGGGGCAGGATGAAGACCAAAGTTTTTCCAGAGCCGGTATATGCAATATCGATCATATCTCTGTATGGCAGTAGGAATCTTCCAGCAAGTTACATAAGGTCATGATACTGAATTCACTAGGCCAATTCTCACACTCACATTAAAGTCTTTCTATTGGAGGGCCACCTGATAATTTCCTAGTGCTGTTTTATAATATACTCCATGAGACTAATTTCTCATGCAGTAGCATGCATGCACTCTTCAGTAAACAGGATGTGTGATGAAACAGGATGTGTGATGGATCAGGTTGTAATGAGTTTTTTTAACTGTATAACCAATTTTATATAATTGATATACTTGTATAAGTGTCAAGAAGCAATACAGTGGAGTGCTAAGAGAGAAGAAGATGGTTTTTTTTTCGTATTGAGTTTTCACATATATCACTATGTGATTGTTGTTGTGTCTGGTTTATTAAATGTAGAGTTGAAAGATCCGCAAAGGAAGTCGTTGGTCGCTGCCATATAGAGGACCGTGGTTCCCTGGATCAAAGTGAAGCAGACCGTAAGGAAAAAGCGAGTCTGTTGAAAGGAAGAGCATTGACCTTGGTGAGAAAAGAACGATAAACTAAAACACGCCATAACAGTGGAAAGTTCATGAGCTACGACGGTGGAGGTATATTAAACTTTTGTAATTAAAGAGTGGACTTTTGATATGCACAAAGCTCATGTATGAGTTTGGATTTTTTCTTTATTATGCACAGTGGAGGTATATTAAACTTTTCTAATTAAAAAGTGGACTTTTGATATGCACAAAGCTCGAGAGGTATGAGTTTGGACTTTTTCTTTATTATGCACAAAATATAATTTATAATTTATGGAGTAACTAAGTTATATGTTGAGCCCAAAGGATCACTTTTATGCACAAGGGGATGGATTTATCAGAGGGGGATGGATTTATCAGAGGTAGATGTTTTAAAGGCGAATGGGGTTTTAAGAGATATTTTTTTTTAAATATGTTTTTGGAGCTTAAATTTTATTTGAGTTAAACTTTGAATTTTAATTTTAAGATTGGTTTCTTCACATATTGTAATAAAGAGTTTGGCTTTATAAGTTGTAATTTGGGCAGTTTTTTTATGCTAATGGCAAAGATGTAGAGTTCTAAGTTTGAGGTGGAGAAATTCAACGGCAAGAATAACTTTGAGCTATGAAAGCTCAAGATGCAGGATTTGTTTATGCAAGAAGGATTGCAAAAGGCTTCAATAGGCAAGTTAAAGAAACTGACAAACATGACAGATGATGACTAGGAAGATCTGGATGCAAGAGCTCTCAATACCATTTGTTTGTGTCTAACAAATGAAGTCTTGTTTAACATCATTGGAGAGGAGAAAACAACGGGTTTGTGGAACATAATGGAGAGTTTGTATATGACAAAGTCATTGACGAACATAATCCTCTTAAAGAGGTAGTTGTACAACTTACAAATGAAAGAAGGTACAAAAATTGTTGATCACTTAAATGTTTTCAATACTCTGATTTGTCAATTATCTAGTATGGAAGTAAAGTATGAAGATGAGAACAAGGCAGTTACGCTAGTGTGTTCGTTGCATGAGTCTTGGGATCATCTGGTCACATTTATGTGGTTCAGCTCAACAGATTCCATTGATTATGACACTATTGTGGGAGCTCTATTGTCTGTGGAAATGAGTAGAAGATACAGTAAATAAACCTCAGCAGCAGAAGCAATGGTGGTGAGAGGTCGATCTATAGAAGGAAGGAAAAATCAGAAAGACACAGCCAGGTCTAAGTCAAAAGACAGTAAGGGTAAGCGAAAATGTTGGTTCTGTGGAAAATCTAGGCATCTCAGGAAGGATAACTGGAAAAGACAACAAGCATCTAAAAAGGACTCCAAAAAAGAAGTAGATTCAACTACAAATATAGTTGATGAAGTTTTATCTTTCTATTGTGTCTCAACATTTGTGTTCACATAGAAGTTGCAAGGCAGTGATGCTTGAGTCACAGTGAAATTTAAAAAAAAAAAAAATTGTATTTACTTTGGAGTTGTAAAAATTATTGATTGCATATAAATGGGCATATGTGTGTAAGACCTGGATAGGCATGTGTACCCCTGGTTTATCAGGTCACCTATGAAAAGTCTAGACATAGATTTAGGTAGATTGAATATGTTGGGAGGCATGTATGTTGGGTTAACATTGACTCGGTGAAAGAGTTAATGAGTTAAATATGGTTTTTAGGTCAAAGCATGTGCTTTTTCGGGTCCATGTTTTTTGGGTAGCCCGTAGTGTTGTGTCCATGGATTGCATGTAATGAATCTTATAAAAGGCTTGGTGAATTCCATTGTAAATAGGCCTGAAGGTAAGTGGTGAAGGCTTACTTGGCCAGCTTGGACGGATTTGGTCAAGGGAATGTTCATGTTAAGGTGGAGCATCTAGACTCCAATGTAAACTCCTTGGAGGTGAGAGGAAAAGATTCACTTAGGTTGGTTTGGTCAAAGTTGTTCGAATGCAAAGTTCGAGGTGGAGCAATGTGTGAGGGTTAGAAAGGTGGGTATGTAGAAAGGTTGATGTGTTGACAAATCAATCAAGTGTTTGAGAATATATGATTTGAAATTGATCTTTTAAAGACTTGGTTAAGTTTTAAAGCTTGAGTTCATTAACCAATTAGGAATTTATGAAAGAAGAAGAAATTAATGAGATATTATAGAAACCATAATAAGAAATGCAGATCAGAATGTAAACTCAAATAACAACAAACCATAACAACAAAGTTCTTAACGGAGTTCGTCAAGATCGCCTACGTCTCCGGGCCTTTGTCTCAGTGGGTGAGGTTTTCTTATTTCTCTTAAATGATTCAAAAGTACATCATAAAAGTGTCAAATGGATTACAAATTGGTCTGGCTATGTTCTGCTCGACCTCAAGAATCCAACACAACTGACGACACTGAAAAAGACTAGTGTAGCTCCCAAAATTGGCCCGCAAAGTTCCTCTCCTCAACGGCTTCCCTACATAAAAATGTCTTTGGCTTCACAATTCTAGAGCATTTCTCATGTTATGAACTTGTTCAGACTGTCAAAAGCCTCTAGTTTATATAGATTATGATTTGGGGATCGAAATCCAACTTCCCCCCAACTTTATGGCCTCAGATTAGGCTCAGATCCCCTTCACAGGGCCAAAACTCCTCAAAAATCACTAAAAATCAGCTAAAAATCCACTAAAATAAGGTCAAAACCCAAAATTTGGCAAAACATCTTCTTAAGCCTCTAGTTAGGGAGTTCGCCCCCCTTCTATGGTCATATGAGAGCCATTTTTCCTAGAGCTATGGGACGCACCTCCCTTAGCTGGAAAATGTGCTTAAGTTTAAATTTATGAATAGTAATTTTTTTCTCTAAAGTAGTAATTTGCCTGTTGTGGATAGCTCATATTGCTTAAGTCATTTGAAGAGGTAGTTCATGGGATCGAATCCCATGGATTCCAACAATATAAATTTGACCTTTTTAAGGCCTTCACCATGGTGACATGTGTCACCCTTGGATTGGACCATGTGTCAGCCCATGGTTGGCCAATCTTTTGCCACATGGACTATGAAAACTTTCACACTTGTCATCGTGAACCCTTGCCACTTGTCATGACCTAGTGATCCCACATGTCATCACCTGATGGCTGCCACTTGTTGAATTTGGAAGTTGCCACGTGTCACATGTTGAAGATGCCACGTGTCCCTTAACCGGTTGACTTTTTACCTGTTTGACCCAAACTTTAGATTGCGATAACTTTTGCATACGGACTTTGTTTTTCGATCGGTTTACAAAAGTTATCACAATCTGAAGTTTGGGTCAAACAGGTAAAAAGTCAATTGGTCAAGGGACACGTGGCATCTTCAGCATGTGACATGTGGCATATTCTAAATTTGACAAGTGGAATCCATTAGGTGATCACATGTGGGATCACTAGGTCATGACAAGTGGCAAGGGTTCATGATGACAAGTGTCAAAGTTTTGATAGTCCATGTGGCAAAAGATTGGCTAACCATGGGATGACACATGGTCCAATCCAAGGGTGACACATGTAACCATGGTGAAGGCCTTAAAAAGGTCAAATTTATATTGTTGGACTCCATGGGATTTGATCCCATGACCTGCCTCTTCAAATGAATTAAGCACTATGAGCTAGCCATAAAGGGCGAATTATACTTTAGAGAAAAAACCCACTTTTCATAAATTTAAACTTAGGCACATTTTCCAGCTAAGGGAGGTGCCCCCCTTAGCACTAGGACACATGGCCCTCATATGACCACAGAAGGGAGGCACGCACCCTAATTAGGGTCTTAAGCCGATTTTTTTCCAAATTTTGGGTTTTGACCTTATTTTAGTGGATTTTTAGCTAATTTTTAGTGATTTTTGAGAAGTTTTGGCCCTCTGAAGGGGATGTGAGCCCAATATGAGGCCAGAAAGTTGGGGGGAAGTTGGATTTCGAACCCTAACTCATAATCTATATAAACCAAATGTTTTTGATAGTCCAAACAAGTTCAGAACATGAGAAATGTTGTAGAATTGTGAAGCCAAAGACATTTTTATGCAGGGAAGCCATTGAGGAGAGGAACTTTGCGGGCCAATTCTGGGAGCTACGCTCAATGTTTTTTAGTGCCATCAATTGTGTTGGATTCTTGAGGTCAATATTAACACAACCAGACCATTTTGTAATCCATTTGACACTTTTCTGATGTACTTTTGAATCATTTAAGAGAAATAAGAAAACCCCACCCGCTGAGACAAAGTCCCAGAGACGTAGGCGATCTTGTCGAACTCTATTAACAATGTTGTTGTTATGGTTTGTTGTTCTTTGAGTTTACATTCTGATCTGCATTTCTTATTATGGCTGCTATAATATCTCATTAATTTCTTCTTCTTTCATAAATTCCTAATTGGTTAATGAACTCAAGCTTTAAAACTAACCAAGTCTTTAAAAGATCAATTTCATATCAAGTGGTATCAGAGCTAGTTGACGGTTGGTTTTTGAGTTTGCATTATTACCAGGGAAAATATGAATTGTGGTGAAGGCAAGCTTGTTGAAGAGAATCCATAGATTGGATCGATAAAGACAACTTCTCAAAGTGAGAAGATGGCATCAGAAGAGGGACTTTATCATAACAAGATAGAGATTTGAAAGACTTTCTTCGCGATGTCGGAGATGATAAAGGTTTTATATGAAGATTACTTGGAGCAGAAGAGGCCGATTCTAGGTGAATCTTCAAAGGCCAAAAGTGAAGAAGGAGAGGATCCTCCTAAACCTCCTCCTTCAGCTCCTTCTTCTCCATAAACTTCTTCTTCTTCAAGTACAAGTTCCAAATCCACCGCAAGAAAACATTCCCATAAGCATAAACATGATATGCCTTTACTTAAGCTTGATGTGAAGTTTGAATTACCCATGTATGATGGTGAAGTCATTGCAGAGAGGCTTGATAACTGGGTCATACATGTGGAAGTTTATTGCAATGTGCAACAAATCAAGGATGAGGCAATTCAAATCAAATTGGCATCGCTTCGACTTGCAGGAACAACACTCATCTGGTGGCAAAGCAAGTTGCAAAATGGCATGCAAAAAGTGGGTAATGTATTTCCATCATGGCAAGTTTTTGTTTATGCACTTAAAAAACAATTTTGTCCTTTGGGTTATAAAGAGAAGGCTTTAATTGAATGACAAGGTCTTAAACTAAGAAAGGGACAAACAATGCAAGTATACACAGCTGAATTTCATAAGATGGCATTAATGTTAGACATTCCATTTAATACCCAAGAAACTCTTATGAAGTATATAAGAGGTTTACCTACATATATTCGTAATGTTGTATTTATGTTTGGATCTACTAATCTTGATGAGGTTTTTGTTCAAGCAACATACATTGAGGTAGGGAAAACATGAGTTGGTGTATCAGGGGAATCGTCTTCAAAGAATGAGGAAAAAAGGAAGTGGAATGGAAAGAAAGAAAAATCAGTGGCAAGAAAGGAAGAGAAGCTCTCTTGCATTCATTGCAAGAAAGAATGGGATGATGATGACCATTGCTAGAAGTTGCATCCCGAGAAGAGATTAAAGTGATTCAAAGAGAGGAAAGGGAGGCAAACAATTATAGCAACATCACAACCAATAGACTTGGGATCGGATTCGGGTGATGAATCTAAAATCACAACAGTTGGTTTGATCGGTAAAATTGGTGATGCATTTGATTCTAGAAGTAAATTGTTTCACATAAGGGTCATAATGAGACATACTAAGGTTGACACATTGATAGATAGTGGATCTCAATCTAACTTGATTTCAGAGGAAGTGGTTAAACAATTTGGATTAAACACTCAGATGCATCATAAGCCTTATTCACTTAAATGGATAAGAAACAACCATAAATTGCACATAACAAAGCAATGCACATTAAAGTTTGCAATTTCATCTAAGTTTGTGGATGATGTGACATGTGATGTGTTTCCACTCAATGAATGTGGAATGGCCTTAGACAATCCTTATTTGTATGATCGCAAAGAAATATTCTACAGAGAACATAATCAATATCACTTAATCAAAGAAGGAAAGGAATATGTAGTACATGTTCATCACTTAAAAGAAAATCAATCTCTTCAAACAATGGAACAATTAAGAAAGGAAGCTCATGCAAGCAACACACCTATAATTGTCCCAAATCAAGCAATTGATCTTAAGCAAGAACATGATATGATTGTAGAATGGAAGTTCAATCATACTTTGCTTCAAGATAAGCTAATGTCGTGCAAGTATTACAAACATATTAGCTCCTTTGCAGTCATATTTCTGATATTATCATTGCTAATATTGTCAAGATGGATGGTAGTGGCTTCAGTAAGATGTGACAGAGTACAAGTGGCTAAGAATATGTTGTCAGTTGTCATGGACAGGAGCACAGGAGCACAGGACAAAGTTTGAAGATAGAGAAAAAGTGGGATGGCCTATCCCGCACTTGGTGACTGGTTGGTAACCTTTTGGAGGACCAAAAGGTCTTAGTGGGGAGGCGTGATCCAAAATGGATCCAGGAACCAAAATGGGTCCAGGAAGGCCTAAAAATCAAAGTGCTTAGAATTGCCTCAAAACGGACGTCAGCTTATGCCTCGTCGTTATGAACCCAACGCAACTTGAACGAGATCAAGCATACGTTGTATGAGAAAGATATTGTGTTTTGTTCATTTTGCCAAACAGGAAAAAAAATTGGTGACTGTATAGTTCATACAGTCATGAGGTGACAGTTGATCGTACAGGTTGTATGACTGTACAATGACGTGGCAGAGAAGTGGCATGCTGACTGGGAAATTGATGGAATAAAGGTGGACGAAACTCTTGTTGACACGTGTCCTCATATGGGTGAACGTAATGGTGCCATGTGGCCCAGTCTTGGGCTGCCACGTGGCACCCCTTTGTTGGTTGTTATGGAAAAAATTGTATGGAATCCACAGGAGTCGAACCCGTGACCTCCGGTCTGGGTGGAGTGCTTTGGTAGGGTCGGCTTACCAACCCGCCCACAGTAGTACTTAACACTATATGTTCAAATAAATTATTTGAACTTACGTTTGTGTTATTTCGACAGATTTAAGGGTTGGGGCCTAGCCCCAGCCCTGGCACATACGACCTATACCATGTAACCACCACTGCTATACCTTTTGGGCATGGTCCATTGTCATCTCTGGCGCACATGGCATAGAACCAAACCATATGACCAGGGGGGTACGACTAGGGGGCTACGACCAGGGGCCAGAGCTAGTTGTAGGTGCATGGAGACTAAGGTGGCGGCCATATGGACAAGCCACATGACCAAGGCCCGAGATCGGGGGCTAAGGAGCAACGTCATCTACCACATGGAGGGTGCGTATGTGACCAGGAGCACGAGGATTGGGGGTTGTGCCCTCTTTTAGCCCAAAAGTGGGTTTTTTAACTATATTATAAGATTTTATTTGATTTTTCAGCCAGTTTTAGGAGATTTTGGGCATTATTGGAGGATCTAGAGCGCTTTTTGAGGCTAGATCTTGGGGGGGAAGGTGGGATTTTGTTGCCAACTTCAAGCCTATATAAACCATAGGTTCTTGGAAGCTTTAAAAAAGTTGATAAGAGGAGAAATGTTGAAGAATTGTAAAGCCAAAGACATTTTTATGCAGGGAAGCCATTGATGAGAGAAACTTTGCGGGTCATTTCTGGGAGCTTTGTTCATCCGTTTTTCAGTGTTGTCAATTGTGTTGGGTTCATGAGATCTAGAAAAACACATCCAAATTAGTTTGTAATTCATTTGGAACTTTTATGATGTACGTTTGAATCTTTGGAGAGAAATAAGAAAGCCTCACCCACTGAGACAAAGGCCCAGAGACATAGGCAATATTGCCGAACTCCGTTAACAATTTTGTTGTTTCTTTGTGCTTATTTTCAAATATGTATATATTATAATGGATTCTATGTTACATCATTAATTCTTCCTCTTTCATCAATTTCCTAAATGGTTAATGAACTCATGTTTTTAAAACTCAACCATAGTCTTTAAAAGATCTTTTCGGATCAATATATGATGAAGGTAGGTTCATATCCAAGGAACTTAGAAAGTATTGCAAGGAATATGGGATCTAATAAGCATGTTCAGTAATGCCAAGTTGCAACAATAGTTATGTAAATAAGTGGTTGTTTTATTTGGTAACTCGATCACCATCGGTTGCAAAAGACTAGAAGATTCTGGAAGAGGTATGAACATATCATCTGGTGATTACTCAAATGTGAAATTATTGGGTTGTGATGCTTATCAACATTCTATGTAAGACCTAGATCAAATAGGTAGATGTTTTATACGGTGATGATGTTAAGGGATGCAGAATGTGGGATCCTACTTCCCACATAATCATCAAGGACAGAGATGTAGTGTTTGATGAATCTCCTTTTATAAAATCAAACATAGTAAAATATGAAAGGTTCAAATCATGAATGGTAGAAGGAGAGTATTTGGAAGGTATTGATTTCCATGAAACTTTCTCACCGGTCATTAAAATATTGTTTCTATTCATGTTGTGTTAGCACTAGTTGTGTTACTTGATCTTAAGTTAGTACAACTAGATGTTAAAAAAAACTTACATGGAGTTTTTTTGGAAAAGGGGATGTTTATGGAACAACCAGAAAGGTTAGTTCAGAATTGCAACAGAAGATTTGTTTGCAAACTCAGGAATCATTGCACGACTTGAATCATTCTAGGAAAATGGTACAATATGTTTGATACCTTCATGGTGAGCCAAAGTTTACAAGAAGTGAGTATAACCATTGTCTTTATGGTATATTTATTATCTTGGCATTAAATGTTATTGTTGTTGGTCATTCCATGGACCATCTTGGCTTCACTATTCTTGTACTTTCTGATGTATGTATTGGAGCCTCTAAATGAAATTCTTATTCATTTCCTTCACTCTCCTCCCAGAAAGAAAAATCCAAACACGTTTTCCCACGAAATTGTATTGTTTGACTTGCTTCTTTTCATGGTATTAAGAATACATGTTACATGAACATGGAATTTACATAACATATTTATGATGTACATAGCATAAATCATACATTTGACATGGCATTTAATCAACAACCACCAATACTTATTTCACTCTTTTAATAATAATTCTACCTCCTTGCTTCATACAAAGAAGACTATTTCCATCCTATTTTACAACAACAGAAACAAAATTTACAAGGAATACATATGGATGCTAAATTTTCTATTTACAAATGATAAACATGAATGTTCCATTTTAGGCTACTTCCCCAAACTCATGACCATAATTTTTCCATTGCAAGGTGCTTCCCCGTAATGGAATATGGTCTCCTTCTTCTAATAGTATCGAAAGAAATCTTTCAGTTGTCTGCCAAAACAAATATCAAGTTTAGTAAAGTAATAAGCACCACTCAATTCATCCAAGAGATCATCAAAGATGGGAATGACAATTTTGACTTTGATGGTGAGTTTGTTGAGGGCTCTAAATTCTATACACATGCACCAAGTACTTTCTTTCTTGATTTCCATGACTATAGGAGAAGAATAGGGGCAGATACTAGGGAGGATAACACATGTGGTGAGCAATTTGTGAACAATTTTCTCAATTTCCTTTTTTTGAGAAGGGGATATCCTAGACAACATTTTTTTGAGAAGGGGATATCCTAGACAAAGATCCAAGATGGCGATCCTATATGGAAGTTCAAGATGGAGATTCAAGATGGAGGACTAAGATGAATATACAATATGGAGTTCCAAGATAGAGATCGAAGATGGAAGTTCAAGATGGATATTCAAGATGGAGTTCCAAGATGAATATCCAAGATGGAGTTCCAAGATAGATATCCAAGATGGCAATCCAAGATGGAAGTTCAAGATGGAGATTCAATATGGAGATCCAAGATGAAGATACAAGATGGAGTTCCAATATAGAGATCTAAGATGGAGATCCAATATGGGATTTTAATATGGATATTGAAGATGGAGGTTCAAGATGAAGATCCAATATGAAGTTCTAAGACAGAGATCCAAGATGGCGATCCAAGATGGAAGTTCAAGATGGAGTTCCAAGATGGAGATAAGATCCAAGATGGAGTTCCAAGATGGAAGTTCAAGATGGAGATTCAATATGGATTACAAATATCAATTCAACAACCCTTTGTCAAATTACATACATATTTCACCCAAAATTTGAGAATTTCACTCTAAAATTCACCATTCTTCCAAATTCGACATAGATTGTGACTTTGCAACAACAAATTTGTTAAATCCATAGTGGTATTTATCCCATATGGGTTTGGTGTTGAACCAAAATATATGATACCTTCTTGTAACGTACCCACCTCCCACAGTATGTCCCATTACCTCTAAACCGACTAACATATCGATTAAGATGCTGGAAAAAGTGCATGCATTATGTAATAAAAATTCATGGAACTAAAAAAAAATTAAATTCATGAATTCATATTAATCAAGCATGCACAAAACAAATTAGACATACAAGGAAAAAATTAAAATGCAACCCTTATACATAGCATATAATAGTAAATAAAAAAAAAACTCAGAGCGAAGCACACATCAATTAAACATACTATTCAACATAAATAAACATAGTGAGAACTTATCTTATTAAAAAATACGTAACTAGATACATAGGATGGACATTCCACCCAAGTGAAGACATGTTGCTCCAATTCTCAGTAGCAGTCACCCCCGAGATAGGGATATGAATCCACAAAAAGAAGGTGGTTTCTAAGGCTCACTATTTTCCCTTCACAACAAGATAATTCCTACAACCATTCCAATCCACTAGCTCTCTTTCCCCTCAACCTACACAACTAAAGGAATGGGATTCCCTTCTCTACCACACAGTCCCTCAACACATTCCAATTCCCTCTAGGGATCAAACATAGGTTGTCTAGGATATCTCTCTATCGGGGACTCCAAGAATTGACAGTTCCAACATGAATTATCACAGTAGAAATTGTGTTCTCACTTTGCAAATTTCTTACCTAGGATCTTACTCATAGGCCTACATCCTAATTCTCCATGAAATTAAAACTCCAACAAGCTATCATACATTCCCATTTTGGTTTTCTTCTATCTTTCAACGCTCCACACACATTTCCTCTCTTCTACGTAACTATAAAAAAATGATCTGTTTTCCCATTCAAAATTACTTTTACCCATGCAAGTTTACTCTCACATTCCCCAATGTTTATTGTAATCATGCCCATGCTCTCAATAATTATGTGAGGTGATTTTTCACACCAATCCTCTTACATGTATTCAATGATTGGGATTGAAACAATCAACATGGACAATCATACAAAAAATATTCAAAAATGTGGCTTGGGATTAATAGACATAAATAATGTATTCCCCTTTGACCCCCTTTTCTTGTGGAAACGTAGCCCTCATGAATTTTTCCATGTTCATCTTCAGTTGACTATACATTTTATTTTAATACTCTCTATATACAATGTTTACATTTTACATCGCTTGGACAATGACCATACATCATATTTACATTATATATCGCTAAACTAGGGATTAAAAATGGGGATGTTACACATGGTTAGCATAATTCAACCATGAGAAATATTGGTGTATGAAGTAACCATTGAGGAACACAAAAATTCGGCATAAGTCTAATAAGATAAATGTCACAATGCTACATAACCATTGACTAACATTGCAATCTAACATATCCTTTCATGAACATCACAATGCAACATAAGCCTTGAAAAACAATGTACAATTCAACATAAGTCCACCAAGATGAATGTCAAAATGTGCCATAACAATTAAGGAACATCACAAATGTGACATAACCCTTGATGAATGTTGTAATGTGACATAGCCATTAAGGAACATAGAAATTCCACATAATTCAACCAAGATGAATATCAAGATGCATCGTGACTATTGAGGAACATCACATTGAAACATAGCCCTAAAGGGATATCACAGTGAATGTCATAATGTAATGTAACCATTGAGGAACAAAACACAATGGAGATAATCATTGGGGAACATCATAATTCAATATGACATAACCCTTGAAGGATGTCACATTCTGACACAACCATTGAGGAACGTAGCAATTAAAAATAAGTCGACTATGATGAACATCACAATGCGACATTACCATAGTAAACCATGGTAATCATAATCAACATGGTAAACCATATTCAACCATGGCTAACCATGTCCAACAATGGTCTACCAAAGTAAATCATAGACAACCTAAGTCAACCATGTTTACCCATAGTGCTATATACTAGATATAAAAAGTATGAAGAACAGAAATAAAATGCCAGAAATGGCAGAATAACAACAATATAACCAGAACAATCACGCCAATAGCACTGAAATGATATAAGAATAACAACAGAAATAACTCTTTGATTCTGAAAGCAATGTTCACGGGCCTCTTCGAGGGGGAAACCTCTAGTTGAGCAGAGCTCTATTACAATAATATCCAAGCTAGGGTTCTCATACTCTTGACTCCTATTTATACTAAATATGTCTATCGAAAGAAACATCTAGAGGAAGATCCTTCTAGAAGCGGAAGCTTCTATTAGGTATTCTTACATTCGACTTATTCTATTTTATTGAAAGGCCTTATTAATATTGACCTTTATTACATCCAAATATATTGTTCTACCTATGTGCGAGTTAGGACCCTAACCTATCCACCCCCT
Organism: Picea glauca; assembly: GCA_000966675.3. Lineage (NCBI taxonomy): Eukaryota > Viridiplantae > Streptophyta > Pinopsida > Pinales > Pinaceae > Picea > Picea glauca. The sequence goes on along the minus strand of JZKD02S1580574.1, from coordinate 16,212 downwards.
TAAAAACAACCTTGTCCTCAAGGCTTAAGATGTGGAAATTGTTGTAGAATGGTAGTTGGTTTCCAAGTGGCATCTATTGGAGTTGTATATTTCCACTGGACTAACACTTCCTTGATGGTTCTCTGATGCAGGCGATGCTCACGTTGGTCCAAAACTGCTTGTGGTTGTAGCCAAATGGATCCTTCTTCGGTTAACTCGGGGAGCTTGGTTTGAATTTGGCACTTAGTTCCAATCACCGTCTTTAAGCATGAAACATGAAAGACAAGATGTATCTTAGAATTACTGGGCAAAGCTAACTGATAGGCCACCTGTCCCACACGCTTGAGAACTGTATAAGGACCATAAAATTTGGGCGCTAGCTTCTGACAATGCTAGGACTTGAGATAATTTTTCTTTTAAGGTTGTAGTCAAAGAAACACATGATCCCCTTCTGCAAATTGACGTTCAGAGCGACCTTGATCTTCTTGTTGCTTCATATGATTCTGTGGCATGACCAAATTCTTTTTGAGGGTATGGAGAATAGCCTCTCGAACTGTAAGCGTTTGGTCAACCGCTTGGACCTTCGAGACACCAGGTAAGTATGAGAGAACTGAAGGTGGCTTTTGTCCATATACCGCTTCAAAAGGGGTCATGCATGTAGCTATGTTGTATGAAGTGTTGTACCACCATTCAGCTAAGGGTAACCATTGAGCCCATTGATTTTGATTTTCCGAGAAAAAACACCTCAAATATGTTTCCAAACACTTATTGACAAATTCTGTTTGACCATCATTTTGGGGATGATAAGTTGTGTTGAGATGCAATTGGGTGCCTTGTAGCTTGAACAGTTCTTACCAAAAATTGCTGGTGAAAGTTGGGTCGCAATAAAAAACAATAGAATGCGGCATGCCATGAAGCTTGAAGACTTGATCCATGAAAAGTTGAGCGACCGTGGATGTTGTAAATGGGTGTTGAAGAGTACAAAAATGAGTATTTATACTTGGAAAGGTGATCAAAAACCACCATCATGACTGATTTATTTCTCGATTTGGGTAAGCATGTAATAAAATCCATAGTGATATCCCTCCAAATAGTAGGTGGAATTGGAAGCAGCTATAGTGTTCTTGGAGATTTGACTATTTCACCCTTGTTGCATTGACACAAATCACATTCATCTACAAAATTACGAATGTCTTGTTTTATGCCATCCCCAAAAAAAGAGCGTTTGACCCTATCATAGGTTTTGCTAAACCCGAAGTGCCCAACTATGGGTGTAGCATGAAGCTCAAAAAGTACCGTGGATTTAAGTTTGGATTGTTTGCTTGAATACAAACAGTCTTTGTATCAAAGCTCCTCATGGAGCCAAGAGTACCCTGGGGAAGTTGGAGCATTGGACTTCAATTGTTGGATCAACTGTGAACTTTTGGGATCGTGTAGCCATTCCTGGCGGATGGCTTGGATCCAATCTTGTACAATGATGAAAAGAGAAAAAAGGGATCTGTCATCTTCATACTTTTGGTAAAGTGCATCTGCAACCACATTGTCTTTGCGTTTTTTGTAAATGATATCATAATCATATCCAAATAGCTTGGTCACCCATTTTTGTTGCTCCAGGGAGGAAATGCATTGTTCTAGAAAATACTTGAGGCTTTGATGGTCTGTCTTAATTTGGAAGCATTTCCCCAATATATAAGGGCACCACAAATCAACGGCATGCAGAATAGCCAACATTTCCTTTTCATAGATTGATTTGCCCAGATTTCTTTCAGACAGTTGCTTGCTAGTAAAGGCCAAAGGCCGACCCTCTTGCATAAGGACAACACCAATTCCTTTCCCTGAAGCATCACATTCCAAGATAAAGGTATTTGTGAAATAGGGAAGGGCTAGGAATGGAGTGGTGCACATGGCCATCTTTAAGGTTTGAAAATCTTGATCCATGACTAGAGTCCAAGTGAAAGAGTTCTTTTTTAAGAGTGCAGTGATAGGTGCTGCAATCTTTCCATAATTCTTAACAAACTTGCGATAATAACCTGTTAAGCCCAGAAATCCATGCAATCTTTTGAGAGTATTTGGGTGAGGCCAGTCTTGCATATATTCAATCTTTTTAGGATCCACCCTGATGCCATCCTTGCCAACCAGATTACCCAAGTACTCAACTTTTGAGGCGCCAAAAACACATTTAGATTGTTTTAGGAAAATTTGGTGCTGAGAGAGTAGATGGAGAACTCGATCCACATGGGCAAGATGGTTTGTCCAAGTTTTTCTATAGTTGAGGATATCATCAAAGAAAACTAAGACAAAATGATGGAGAAAAGGACGGAAGACATGATTCATGAGGCTTTGGAAGGTGGACGGGGCATTACACAAGCCAAAGGGCATGACAAAAAAATCATAGTGGCCCTCATGAGTTATAAAGGCAGTCTTGGGAATGTCTGCCTCTTTCATACATATCTGGTGGTAGCCAGAATGAAGATCGAGTTTAGTAAAGAATTGGGCACCACTCAATTCATCCAAGAGGTCATCAATGACAAGGATGGGAAATTTGTCTTTAATGGTAAGTTTGTTGAGGGCACGGAAGTCAAGACACATTCACCAGGAACCTTCTTTCTTCAGGAACATGACCACAAGAGAAGAATAGGGGCTCGTACTAGGGCAAATAATGCTTTTTTTAGTTCCTGGACCATTTTCTCAATTTCATTTTTTTGGGAAAAGGGGTGACAATACGGATGGATATTAGGAGGAAGGCTTACTGGTACAAGGAGAATGGAATGATCATGAACATCATGGGAAGGAGGGAGTCCCTAGGGAGTGGAAAATACCACTTGATGTTTAGAAAGGATGGATTGGAGGTCTTGCGGCACCGAGGGTGTCTGTGTTGCTTGTATGGCACGGAGTTGGGCAATAACACCAAAATGACCTTTTTGGAGTAGCCTTTCCATGCGATGGGAACTAATTATCTTAGGTGAATTGGCAGTGATACCTTGGAACTTATATTGTTGGCCCTCCTGGTCGAATTGCATGGTTAATTCCTTAAAATCCATGAGAATGGTTCCCAAAGTCCTTAGCGAGTCTGCACCCAACACAATGTCACAACCACCCATGTCGATAGAAAACATATGAGATTTGAGGTGGTAGTCACCAATTTGGAGATGCACATTTTCAAAACGCCCTCCACATTTCATGGAGACACCATTGGCAATCATGATTTGGAAATTATTGATGGCATGGATGTAGCAATGAGTTTCTTGGGCAATGCGGCAATGAATAAAATTATGGGTGCTTCCACTATCAACGAGAATGATGACCTTCCTATGCTTGATGTAACCGATGATCTTGAGGGTTTGGGGAGTAGAGAAGCCAGTGAGAGCATTTAGGTAAATGACCGGTTCTACTTCGGGAAGACCTGAGGGAGGGGTTATGTTAGTGGTTTCAGGTGACTCAGACACAAGGGGAGTTTCAACATCCTCTTCCAAAATATTCTCTGAGATGGCCATAAAAAGATTTTGTTCCTTACACTTGTGGCCCGGGAAATATTTTTCATCACAATTATAACAAAGGCCTTTGAGTTGGCGTTCAATCATTTCAGCCCTGGTCAATTTTTGGATCTTTATTGGAGCGGAGGGAGTAGTGGGATTTATTGGTTTAGTGCGAGGGATAAAGGAGGGTTTCTGGTTTTGAGAAGATACAACCTGTTTTTCTTCTTTATCCTTTTTAGTAGCCTCTGCCCAACTCTAAGGATGAGCCATGAGGACATGGGCCCGAATCTCATCCTTGAGGCCACTGATAAAACACTCTCGAAAAAAGGCATTAGACATGCCCTGTGTCCGAAAAGCCAGGCGCTCAAAAGAAGCTATAAAGTCTTCCACTATTCCTGATTGTGTCAACTTTGTCAAACGACCCAAATGGTTGGTGTCAGTGTCAAAGCGTTCATAAATATCTGCCACAAATTGTGTCCAAGTAATATACCCTTGACGGGAAGTTTTTCTCCACTGCCACCATTGCCAACGCTCTTGATCTAGATGGAGAAAACCATACCGGAGTTTGGCCATGTCATCTGTAATATCATATAAAGAGAAATAATGTTCCATTTGGGTTACCCAACCAGTGGGATTTGAGCCATCAAATTTGGTCACATCCACCCGCGGAAGTCATAGGTCACATTGAAAGTGATGGTGCTAAAAGTTAGAGGAATGTTCAACTTTAGTATCTGAAGGTGGGTGAGATAAAGGGTTATTTGTAGCGATATGCATCTTGGTGTAGAGCAACGAAACGACAGATTCAAGCTGGGTAGTCGGGTCTTGTTTGATTTCCTCCATTGAGGACCACATGGATGTATTGAGGGCAACAACATTGGCACTGAGTTGTTTCACTTCTTGTTGGGTCTCGGTGAAATTAGATTGCAAGGTATTGAAGCAAGCTTCTAGGTCTTGGCTACGGGTATGGGCCATGATGACGAGG
>JZKD02S1580574.1:0-11765 GCA_000966675.3 Picea glauca | reverse complement strand
ATCTTCTTCGATGAGTCAAGATGGGAGATATAGGGTATCAAGTGGTCTTTTATGGAATCCACTATGATACTCATGGCATTGATGTCAACATCTTTGAACTTCTCCATAGCTGCAATATTCTACGGTTCCTTCTCTTCTCCTTCTTCAAACTCTGGCTTCATGATCTTTCCTTTCACAATATCCATCACTTTATTCTTAGAAAGGATGAGGTCATTCCTTGTCTTCCATGATCTAAAGTTAGAGACTCCATCTAGCTTATTCTCAGACTTCATAGAGTTTGTCATGGCTTGCTTGACTTGGTCAAACCCTAGATTTGACCAGAAATTCAAACTTCACTTCTTGGCCTTCTGAGAGTACCAGGAGATGTGTTGGGCTAGGGTGCACTGATCTATCCGGAGAATAGGTCAATCCATTCACTTAAGGTGCCTCAAAAAGAGGTTTATGGTTTCTGCAACTGCTTCTGCTAGTAACCCTAACTGTAGTGCTTTTGGAAACTACTCCTGCTAGTAACCCTAGCTACAATGCTTTTGGAAATTGCTCCTGCTAGTAACCTTAGCTGCAGTGCTTTTGGAAACTGCTCCTGCTAGTAACCCTAGCGGCAGTTCCTCAACGAGCTCAATGTCTAGCGACTATGTTTCCTTCCAACGTTTTAGGCTGACTGAAGGGCTGTGGGCCCATTACCTGTTAGAATATAGAAGATCGTGTGCTCGTTTTACCATTGACGATACCTTCGTCACCCAACCATAGGCCGAAGCCTCCCTCCGAGCACCTTAACCTTGACTGATAATTCCTCCAGAAGCAAACCCTAGGCTAGATAGCCAAACAAAGGGTAGCGCATCATTCCCTAAGGATAGCACAACACAAAAAGCTGATCAGATAGTCCAAACCCTAGCCAAGAGATATTCAAGTTAATACTGAGAACTAGTTGTTGTTGCAGCTGCACCTGCAACTCTCCTCCAAACCTGTGCACAAGAATGCAACTGTAGTGTGCACCAAAACTGGGAACTGCAATTCTGGGATGCTGCAAATGAGAACTGGCGCCCTGTATTTATACTGGTTTTGCCAGATTTGTTGGGGCTGACTTCTCCTTCTGGATAAGTGTCTGTTCAGTATATTATTATTATTTATGGCCAACTTCTTCTCTTAGAGGCTAATAACCTAATATAAATTATCTTCTTGAGCCGACAAGGCTTCTAGGGTTATTAGCCAACTCATTAGGGTTTCTTTTGCTTCCCAAAGTCTTCTATTCTTGTCAGGTTCACACGTGGATGTAAATACCTCCCGCAACTACCATAATATTAACATGTAGGTGTCCATGTGAAAGTCTGAATGTATCATCATTTAGCTCCAGGATACTAGGTACTCTATGAACGTTTCCACCTTTCTTTAAGGTTTGGAAATGGGTTAATGGTTGTTTCTCTTTGTGGCGTTGTGAAATGATGATTGGCGTTGCAAACTATCTCATCGATATGTTAACAAGCTTCAAAACTCCTTCCTCGTGCTTTGTATCTTATCCCTTGAAGCCATAAACATCTCTTGGTTTAGGATACCTTATCCATTAATCCTTTGCATCTCCATCACTTATCCCACACATATTTTCCAAAACCCTTTCCCGGGCACTTCAAACTCTGTGCAGTCAACCAATGCTGCAAAATTTTTGTTCTAACACCCTTTGCAGACTCATCAGCTGTTCACTGTCCTGTTTGATCTGATTATGAGGTTAACCCCAATGTTAGCCAATTTGAGTTTTACTTAGAAGCATTGTCACTGTGAGAAGGATGTTTGACCTTTTTATCATTTTTTCCAGTGGTCATTTCCCTTGCTTCTCTATTTCACCTATGGGTGATAATTCAAGTATTATGATAGAGTATTCCCAGCTAGTACTAATGGATAATCAACAAAAGAAGTCTCACAAAGGAGGGGAAATTGTGAGGACAAAGACTTATGATATGCATTTTTTTTTTGAGTGACCCATGATCAAGGAGGTCTTCGAAAGAGTGGGATACATTAATTTCTGTCATAAAATGCAGAGGGGGCACCTAGAGGTGGCTAAGGAATTCACACTTAACTTTAATGGAACCAAGACTAAGGTTGGGATACTGGAATTTGAGGTATCTAAAATGACCATATCAGCAGCCACTGAGATACCTATTACTAGGGAGAGATGGTTCAAGGCCATGACCCTGAATGCTGCCTTTTCAAGGGATTTCCTCAAACCGAAATATCAAGAAGCCAATTTTTCAAAGGGTGTTCCCAAAAACCATATGTTGGAGGGTTTTGATAAGACGTTGAAGGTAATTCATAGATACTTTACCTATGAAGGGATATTTAACATGATCTATCAATACCATATAAGGCTACTGCTACACTTCACAGGGAAATACGCTATGAATCTTCCTTTCTACTTGTTTAGAAGTATTAGCAAAATGTATGATAGGGTCTAGGATAAATATAACGCAGTTGATACAAGTGTTTTCAATTTACGACTGATAAATATGCTAGTGATGGAGGAATTAAGAAACAAAAAAATTGAATGGGAAGAATTCATTACTTCTTCACAGATATTATTTTAGGGGCTAAATTTTTCTCATGGGCTAATTTTTCATGGTTTTTCCAAAAAAGAGATTCTCTATTTTAAAAATGATTCGCCCAAATTCTATAGGATACAATTATTTTACCTTAAAAATCGCCAAAACTTTATAAAAAATGTATAAAATCCTTAGAAATTTGAATATTTTTCAAAAATATCGTCAAACATTTATTGTTGGCATATGAAGGATTAGTAAGATTCGACAAGGTTTCTACATTTAAAAATAAATTTCCATCCTTAAAATCATCCCTGCTTCACGCATTCAACCAAATATTTCTCCTATCTCACAGTCTAAGGTACAAATCCCTCTTCAGGTTGATAGGACTGTACATTTGGGGATGAACAATAAAAGGAAGAGTATTAGGACTGTTAAAGATTATAAAGCAAGAAAGGAACATGAAGAAGAAGTAGGACCTTCTTAGTCTCCACAAAGAGAGGTTTCACCTTTTCCAGCTCCTAGTATAGTAGAGACTCCTTCAATTAGAGCCACATGTTTGAGAGGAAGAAAATTGTTGTTCTCTTCACCACCTATTGTAGACAAGGTCAGGGCTAGGAGACCTTTTACTAGAGAATCAACAAAAAAATAAATCATTTTGAAGGAAGATACAGTGGGAGATCCAATCCATAGAAAGGGTAAAATTGTACCTATTAAGGAGCAAATTGAGATTATAGAAATAAATGCCCCTCCAAAAAATCCTACCTTTATGAGGCTTAATAGAGAGCTTAAAGAGGCAAGGACTGAAATTGATAAACCAAAAAGGGAGGAGTTGGTTGAAATGAAGAAACTTAATGGACGCATGGAAATGTATCGTGAAACTATAGACAAGGCCAAATTTATAGATAAACTATTTTGGCCTCCCCATAGGCAGCTTAGAAACTTATACAGACATAACATAGCCTACCAGGGTCAGATCAGAGGGATAAACATGAAGCTGCAACCTTTCAGAGAGGATATGGACAAGAAGAATCTGGATATGTTAGCTAAATCTACCACCAGGAGGACCTTCAAAGTTAGAAAATGAAGAATATGAACACCTTGACTCATATGATTTTTTTTGACATTTTCATGTTTTTGTATTTTGCAATTTTGAGGACAAACATGTTTGATAAGTCATGTTTAGTTGAGGATGTATAAATATTATTAGTATTATATCACGAACATATGATATTATAGCAGTTGGTGGCACTGGGAATAGTTTTGGAGTGTTTTGATGCATTTTCAAATGAAAAGAGAAGCTACAGGAAATTTCGCAGTGCCTTGCATTGTGAACTGGTTGATACAGGTTGGCGCTGCGAACTGTGTTGTGAAATCTTGATCTGGAGGTTTTGAATGAATCATTGGTTTCCAGATGGGTAGATGAGTATATGATAGTTGCTGGAAGGTCAGTTGAAAGTTGGAGGGACACCTGAAAAAAGGAGATGCTCTCAAAGGACACTTCATCAATCATATTAAAGATGTTAAGGAGGTTAGCAACATTAGCCTAGTTTTTAGCAGTTTTTTATTTTTGTTGAACAACTGTTGTTACTCCACCTTTAGGTGTGGGAATCCTATGCAAGAGGGGAAATTTCAGATTGTAAAGTTTTCATTGATAACCTAGGCTATAAGATAGACATTGGAAATCATTGAAGGGTTCGAAGGATTGTAATGAGACTCATATTTTTGAGATTGTGAAGTTACAGAGCCATCTCTGGATTTTGTGTATCAGTCCTGAGACTTTTTAACTAATAGAAATAAGTTCCTTTCCTATCATATTATTTTTGTCTTACTCTGATTCTACTATCATTTGAATGATTCAATTGATCTATTGTATCTGTATTACAATGAAGGTTTTGTTGTGATGTTATTATAATTTTATCAGAGTTTATCTTTTTATTATAAGAAGTTCTTATGTCAAAAGGTTTTCTTCATATGTATGCTAGTATTTCCTGATGTGAGTGGTAGAAATATTTCATTTTCCTCACCAAATTTTTCCATCTATCCATCTTACTCTTTAAACCCTGATCCAAGTTAGCCAAGACCTCATTTGTTGATGTAATTTATCTGGAACTTTATGTGATTTACATTATTTTGTTGAGTTTTGATCCATTTGACATCTTATCATAAAAATTACCTTAAAACCTATAGATGGGTGTTGTTCTTACACTTTAGCAGTCAAAGTGTGACATTCAGTGCTAACAACAAGGATACCCATGCTTTGGTGAAAACAACCATAACCACAAAATCCAATACACTATAGATCCATAAGCATATAAAAGGAAACAACATGGCCATGAAAGAATACACAGTGGATATATGTCGATTATAACAAGGTAGCCATGAAAAAATACACAATGTATCTATAACTCAAAACACATTAAAAGAACAACTATATCAATGCAAAAACTAGATTTTCCTCCATAGACTAGTACAATACAAAAGGTTGTTATAAGAGAATAAACTCGATTGGAAGTAGCAAGAGAAATCCCACAACCCAAGGTCTTCAAACCCAACCTACCATAAGTTCGAATCTACACTATGTGAATAAATGCACTAAATTAGAACATGGAAGAAAACATATAGTCACTAGTCATTGAGGTATGTTATTGCTAGATGTGAGGTAACCCACCAATAATTATAATGGGAACCAGGGAACCAAAGCACATTTTAACTAATGTGAATACATGTTTTAATGTCAAACACTAGTAGAATGAACCAATCAGGTGTCCTTGAGGCATACCCACTAGCAATCATGAGGGAAATCACCACCGATGAACGACATCCAAAGGGTAATGTACAAGTCTCTAAGTCGACCTCCCATAATAAAGTGTTTTTGTCGATAGGAGAAGACTCACTAATGAGAAGGTAGTGATAAATATTTCTACACTAACATAAGATAAAAGCATTGAATATGATAATGAACTAACCACAACTTGATGCAAGGAATGACCAATATGAATAGTTAATACATGTGATGAATGGACAAAATAGGATAAGATTTCTTTGAACACTAGCATGACACAATAATGACCTAGGAAAGAATTGACACCAAAATAAATTAGTGATATGAGCCAACAATGTAACAGGCATTGAAGGTTCTCCATAATGATTCCAAGAGTACCCAACTAAAGGAGTAAGAACTTGAAAATTATGGTGAATATCCTAAGATAATACTAAATCCCAACTATAGAGAAGAAATTTAAAATAGGATTTGTTCAAGGGTGACAATAATTGACTATTGCCACAAAAATGAACTATATATCTTTTGATTATCCCCCGCTAGACCCCCCCCTTTTAAATTATATTTATTATATTATAAATATTAAAAAAGAATAAAAGTGTAATATAATATAGTGTAGGAGATAAGTGTCGCTAATCAAACCAAAAAGTTTCTAGCACAAGGAACATACCAATGCAAACAAAAGTCAAATAGAAAAATGAAAGATATAGACATTCATAAATGTGTCTCCCCAAGGGTAAATGAAGTGGAACACATAATAAATGGATTAAAATGGCATAGTGACATATTAAAAAAGAAAAATTGAATAAGCATGTGATAAGAAATTGTAGCAAGTCATTAGACACAAAAGTGCAAGAAACTATAAACAATACAAATCTGAATCAGAACATACAAGGAGCCCACTAGGAAACTAGATAAAAAATATATGAGGAAGAGGAATGAAGGGTTGAAACTAAAATTAATGATAGGACTAATGGGTCTTCCATGTCTATGAGAAAAAAATAGCATGGGCACCAACCAATAGTCAAGAGTGTTAACTAGAGTATCCCATGAAAAGGTAGGCACTACCACACAAAATTGTGATGAATGAATAATTAAGAAGGGTTTGTTGTCTCAACCTAGTGGAGTTGATCCTTAGGAAATTCAATAAAAATAAGTCCATCATGAAAATAGGCATGGAAAAAACATAGCCTTATATGCTAGTTGAAAAATTTTACCTCAAAATTTGACTATTTTTTCCATTGACCAAACCACCATAGACAACATAAATAAGTTTTTGATACTCAAAAACACTCTAAAAAAATCAATTAGATGAAAAATAAATATTACGTCGAAGAAATGGACTTCAAATGTACTTACAATGCAAAAATTTGAGTAAACGACCTACATATATATGATAAAATGAAAACATTAAATGATTTTACGATTCATTTTAAACCCATAGCACCGGAGCCAATTTGACTATCAAATGTATGATAATTATGAATTGAGACCCATCATAAAATAAAACAAAAATTCAATCAAACATTTATACAAAATGCACAAGGGAATCATAATACATTACTTCCTATGCATAATACCTCTTTGAATAGAGCACATTGCAAGGATAATCCAAAGGGTCTCTTCATAGTCAACCAACCCATAATCTCCTTTCTTGAGGACACACTTCAAAATGTAAGGTTTGAACCACGTTGAATCAAATTTACTTGCTCCCAAATTTTCAATGTGTGAATACTTCACTTATGGTCCATCAATCCCCTTAGACAATAAATCATAGGCTCCTAGAATAAATTATATTATTGAACCAAAACTGTACCAATGGTTGATTTTTATGCCACAAGATATAACAATAAGTCCCCACTATAGTTAGATGGAATTAGTAGTGGGGATGAGATATACACTTGTGTCAAAGCATGAAATTAATGTTTTCCATGGTCACATTGATAACCTACTCTAAGAAAGGGAGTGAAGTTCATGAGAAAAGTTGTTGAAGGAAAATGAAAACAATATTCAGGTTAGCCTTCAACTTTACCTTGTGTTGTGTTAGCGTAGTTTGCACATACAGTGCAAATTACATCATCAAAGTAGCATGTTCATGGGTTGACAATTTAAAGTCAATATGAAGGGTTAAACACTCTTATTTTAATTCCTTGGCCCCTCACCTATTCTATACAAAGGGGCCTATTGTTTAATAGAAATACACTCTTGAATTTTCGCTTTAGGAGTTTCTTGAGAGTAACTCTTAGTGTCCCTTGCTTGATATATGTTTGAGTATATTTGTTGTTAAATATTAAATCAAGCATTCCATATTGGAGATATTTAGTCTTAATGGACTAATAGCTACTTTCGTCGAAGTGATCCAAGGGAGGTTCAATATGCGAGATGATGGTGTGATGTATAGTGTTCTTAAAAAAGTTACAATAGCTACACAATTGTTTATTGTGAGAAGGGAAACAACCATTACAAAAGAGTGAGGAACAATCAAGATGATGCAAAGATTATAGTCTACAATAGTATAGAGCGAGTTCTGTAGTTTGTTCTTGTGGAAGGAATGTGAAGAAGATATACATGGTGAATGAGTGCTAGTGGAGATAAGAAGGATATTATAATAAAAAATATTTTCTAGTTACATATGAGGAGCCTGAAAAAATGTATGAAAAAAGAAAAGGTAAGAAAATTTGCCCCTTACCTTGCTTATGCTTGCATCTATATGATGCTAATTTTATAGAAAAAATGGTAGTGCTAAGAAGACAAGGTTGAGATACTAATAATTCACTATGAAAGGTTTCAAGAAACATCGTTGGTCCGTGGTCAGAAGTATAAAACATGTATGCAAATATTATTTATAACATTAATGTAAAGAATATACAAGGACCGTGGCTTGGTGGATTTTTATCAAGTGAGTTTTAGATATTCTTAATCAATATTCTTCCAACATTTTTCAAACAAATATACATGATTTAGAGTTGACTAATTCAACAAATCATGTTGCATAAACATGGTTGTGGGTGATATCGATTCCTTCTTTATCATGTTACAATAAAGGTGCACTATAATAGAATTGATACAAACCAATCACTTCTAACAACATTTAAAAAGTTGAAGTTGTCAAGGAATCGTTCTTGATTATTTGGATATCACTACCACCTAGTTCCAAAATTCAATTGAGTTACTTCAAAAGTAGAGGATATCTAGTTATTTAGTGGACCTACATAATTCGTACATGATATTCGCATGAATATATTATAGCATGCTTGTAGAATGAAGAGCTTAGAGTTCATTTCATTGGAAATCATGAAAATGGTGACAACATACTCGCATATGCTAACAATTACTAATTGATGAGATATGGAATGTTCCAAACTTTCTAAAATTCAATTGTATCTGTTTATGGTACAAGCTATTTTTATTGATGGTTGATGTCAGTGTCATATTGTTGAAATTGCACTGAGAAGTTGTATGATTATTTATGTTTCATAAGTAATGATTCTGATCCACCATGTAAAAATCACCCACTTCCTATAGCTCACCATGATTGCAACCATCAAACATGAACCACAATGTGTCACTTCTCTCCATGTAGAATAAAGAAAGAAATATGGTCACCCAAGTACACCTATTAGCTGGAAAGATTAAGAAGGTAATTTTTTGTTATTTTAGGCCATTTGTCCCATAGAAAAATATAAAAGGAAAGTTTTGTTTTATTGTGGAAAATGTATAATATCAAATTAAAGTTATATTTTATTATGGAAATTAAATAGTACATTGAAAAATAAATGGGGGCAATGAAATTATTGAAGAAGGAAATTTTTATATATTTTGATATTATGTTTTCAGGTATGGTCTAGCCATATCCCACAAAAGAGTGTTTGTTATACGAAGCCTATCTAGGAGTCCATACCTTCCGAAGATTTCTATCATAGATCTATGTATTAATATTTCAAATATTGTTGTATTACAATGGCTAAGTGAGTTTAGTATTTTAAGAGGTCATCAAATCCTTGAAATGAGAGGTCAGAGTTAACTTGCAATGAAATTGAAGGTTGAAAAAAAATTGTAAACTCATCTTAAATTGGAAATTATGTTCAATAAATTAAAAATTTAAACATGCCCTTTTCATAGTCCTCATTCTAAATATTGACAACCCAAAATAGTATGAAATATTTCAACCTATCTCACTTTGCAACAATATTTACAAAATCATTTCAAAAACCATCTCTCGAAGGCTAAAGGATATTTTGTCCCATCAAATTTCTCTTGAGCAGTTTGGTTTCTTAGATGGTACGAAAATTCACGAGGATGTTGGGGTATCCCAAAAACATCTCCAATCATAAAAAAAAAAAGGCTGGGATAGTTCAAGTGGATTTCTCAAAGGCCTTCAATAGAGTCAACTTGCTCTTTATTCATCTCATTCTCATTCATCTAGGTTTTATCCTTCACTCAGTTTTATTGGTATGTTAGGAAACAAGGACACTTCCACACTAAACCTATAAGAAGAGAGGAAGAAAGATTTAGATAAAAAAGATAATGAAAAAGAAAACAAACTGTACAAAGAGATTTTTACCCTAGAAACCCAAATAGGAAAACCAACATTCCTTGATCATTTTTCTCTCTCGTTGTATTATTTATTCAGAATAAAAGGTTGCATGCCTAACCTTGGTCTACACCTAAGACACAATCAACGTAATACCTTATTTCTTTACACAAGAACAACCCAATAGCCAATTCAGCTTACATCTACATGAACACCAACCTATAAAATGATTTCTCTAAATGTTAACTAAATATTCTCCCATTATCTTCTACAAAATTACAACAATCCCTATTTATAGGATTTACAGTATACCCTAAAGAAAGGTTCCCAAAAATGGTTATAGATCCACGGATATCATTCGATAGAAATCTTGTGAATCTCGTGATTTTCTTACATTCAACTACAAGGTTGGTTTATCAGTCAACCTTCATTCGATCTTCAGTCGGTTTCCACACGATCACATGCCGACCTCTTGTTGGTTAGCCTCTTTGAATTGATATCAATTACTTTGACTTCGAATTTACCTTGTCGACCCACCTCGAATTTTAACTTTTCACTGCAAAGAATATAACAACCCAACATTCTCCCACTTGTTGCCTTCTTTGTTGAAACCAAGATATTCTTGAACTTTCATTCACAGAACCAGAGAAGCAATGCCCATTGCATCTCTGCACCAAGAGAACTTCACAACACTCACAGATTTGGTCAAAGAGTCTGTTATTTTTACTAACGTGTCTACTTTATCTAGCAACACCTTGTTCCTTTCCACCATGTCTCTCACGAAATGGTATTGTAAATCAATATGCTTAGTCATGGAATGATAATATGGGTTCTTTTCCAAAAATATTTTACTTTGGTTGTCACAACTTATCTTCATAGCTCTCTTCTCAAAACCAATTCCTAAACATATCCTTTGCAACCATACTGCTTATTTTCTTCCATGAGTGGATTCCATGTATTCATATTCTATTGTTGAAAAGGATACAATGACCTATCGCTTACACATCCAATTGATTTCTCCACCAAAAATATTGAACACATATCCATTGGTCGACCTCTGTCAATCCATATCTCCATCCTAGTCGACATCGGCAAAGAAATGTACATTTACATCATTTTCACCTTCAATTTTTCCTCGATAGCATATAGGATAGTCTTTTGTGCCACACAAATACCTAGATACTATTTTGACAATTGTCTAGTTCTCCTTTCCAGGTGTCAACATGGATCTGCTCAACACTCCCACAACATGGCCAATTTCTTTTCGAGTGCATACCATTGCATACACTAGACTACCAACAACAATTGCATAAGGAACATGCTCCATATCCTTTGTTTCTTTTGATGTCTTTGGACATTGTTCAATAGTTATCCTTTCTCCCATAGGAATTGAAACCTTCACAGGTTTGCAATCTTGGATGTTGAATTGTTTTAGAATTGTTTCAATATGCTTCTTCTTATTCAACCAGAGCTTTCTATCTAGTTAATATTTCTTAATATACATTCCCATAATGAAGTTCGTTGCACCGAGATGCTTCATGTTGAACCTGGAGGATAGTTGTTTCTTAGTATCCTTTATTATGTTCATGTTGTTTCCAATCAACTACATGTCGTCAATAGACAATGCTACATATATGAAATGCTCACCTTCTTCTTTGGAATATATACAGTGATCAACTTTTCTTCTCAAAAATCCCAAACTAAGGATGTATGTGTCGAACTTTTGGTACCACATCCTTGGTAATTTATTTAGACCATAGAGGGATCTTTTCAATTTGCACACCAAATATTTTTTCCCCTTACTACAAATCTGTTGGGCCCCAACAACTCCCCTTATATTTTTACAAAATTTAAAGGGCCCCTATTAAAATCTTGATAATTATAATGAGCTACAGAATCAACCTTTTCAAATAGTTTCATTCCT
>JZKD02S1580563.1:0-10264 GCA_000966675.3 Picea glauca | reverse complement strand
AAGAGATGATCATGCACCCTTATTCCTCCTCGCAACTGCAGTTGTAGCTGCAACTATAGCTCTACACAATATTTGTGCACTAATTCGGTGTAAAAATGAGCTAAAACATCCTCTATTTATATTAATCTATCCAGTGACTTTTCTGGCTAGGCTAACCTGACTTTTTGGTAATTATATTTTTTGTTTATCTTTTTCCTATGGAGCCGACTTGTATTTATGGAATATAATATTCTAATATTATGTATTCTTCTAGGATGACTTATCTTTGTTGATATTATGGTATTTGTGGTAGGTATTTACCTCCACGTGTAATCCTGACAAGAATAGAATATTTTGGGAAGCAAGAAGAAACCCTAAAGCATTGAACATAACCCTAGAAGACAAGTCAACTCAAGGAAATACTTAATATTAAGTATTTAGCCTCCAGAATGAGAATTTGGCCCAGACAGATCAGGAAAAATAGTATAAACACAAGTATCCAGACCTCATTTGTTACACACAACTTGAAATTTCAGCAGTGAAGAAGTGTGCACTGCAGAAACTGGGCAAGTGCACAAGTCTGGGGAGTAGCTACAACCACAACTACTGCAGTATGTCTTCTTGGCTTAGGATAGGACTTTCTATTGGTTATGGTTGGACTTCCTGATCAGTCTTGGTTATCTTTGCTTGGTGCATTAGCATTTGTTGGATATTGGTTTTCTTCCAGAATCATTCTTTGTCAAGGTTAAGGTGTTCGGGGGTGGCTTCGGCCTATGGTTGGGTGACAATATTGTTATATTGTCTATGTTTAAATGAGCACATATATTACTTTCTAACAGGTTATGGGCCCACACTATCTTCGGACAGTCTAACCGATGGAAGATAGATTGGGAGGATTTTCTCAGTTATAGTTGTAGTTGCAGTCAGTTTTTGTTGCAGAAACGAAACCCTATCCCTCTTTTTGAGGCACCTTAAGTGAATATATTGACCTAATTTCTAGATATCCTAGTGCACCCTAGCCTAGCGCACCTCCTGGTACTCTCAACAATATAAGACGCCAAGTTTGAGGTTTTGGTCAAAGGTTGACCAAGTCAAAGCAGTTATGACTTACTCTATGAAGTCAGAAAACAAGTTAGAAGGGGCTTCTAACTTCAGATTGTGGAAGACAAGGATTGACCTCATCCTTTCCAAGAAAAAAGTGTTGGATATCATGAAAGGAAATATTGTGGAACCACAATTCAAAGAAGGAAAGGAGAAGGAACCTCAGAACATTGCAGTTATGGAGAAGTTAAAAGACAATGACATCAATGCCATGAGTATCATAGTGGACTATATAAAAGACCACTTGATACCCTACATCTCCCATCTTGACTCATCTAAGAATATGTACGATGCCCTAACAAACCTCTTCTCAGTTAGAAACATTGGACAAGTAATGAGTTTGAAGAATGAGCTCTGTGACATGAAAATGAATGATGATGACAACATAACATCATACCTTGTGAGAATATCTCAATTAAGAGATCAACTACAAGATATTGAAGAAATAATTTTAGAGAAGGAACTGGTAAATACAGTACTCAATGGTCTTCCAAAGACATGGGATGAATTTGCTGTAAGCATGAACACAAGGAAGGAGTATCCCAAATTTGAAGAACTTTGGTCTTGTTGTGCACAAGAAGAATCAAGGATTAGTGCAAAAGAGAAACCCCAAAATAAATAGGATGATCAAGCCTTCACAACAAGGTTCAAGAATTTCAGGAATAAAAATAATTTTGGCTCAAGGAAGAAACCAAATCGAGAGAAAGATATGTCAAAAATCAAATGCTTCAACTGTCGAAAATATGATCACTACAAGAATCATTGTCCTGAGTCAAAAAAAAGGAAGGAAACACACAAAGCATCGGTTGCCGAAGAAAGGGAACCCTCAAAGAAGGCCAAGCAGGATAAAACAAACTTCTTCTTCTAAGACAAGGTAACAATATTCTTCATAATTCTTGTACATACCATGTTTACATAGTCTATGTACATATCTTGCATATATATTTCTTATAAGATAATAAGTTCAAAGAGAAACAATACCTATGGAAGAATAAAAAGATAAGGATTTCCATCACGGTGACTACAAGTCAAGCAATACACATGAAAAGATGAAGTACATTGACAATCCTTGGTTACAATTCCTGTCGAAGCTATTAACATAAGTAAAAACTGCAAGATAATCCAAAATCAAAATCAAACTTGAAGAAACACGAAAGAAGTAAAAACAAAAAGAAGTCAACAATCAAAAGGAAATTAGAAAAAGACTTGTGACACTTTGCAGAAGGCAATAAGGATGCATACGGAAGCGTGAACTCTCCTAGATGGAGGGAGCCAATTATATAATTCCAAAAGAAGAGCATGCATTCATGCGCGAAGCAAGGATTAGGAGGGAGATAATCCTAAATAATATGATCCATTGAGGATTATGAAGTATCTATCCATGTTCCCATCAATGGTAGCAACCATGAAAAGCATCATGTGTTCAGTTTGACTTTAGAAGAAGTCTTCTTAGAAAAGAATCCTTAAAGTATCCCTGGTTGCCCATCCACATCCATGATTCTATGATGAAAGGAAGAAGTCGGGATCTTTAGGGCATGAAATCTATAGAAAACTCCATGGACCCAAGAGCTAAAGAGAAACATGAGGAAAAACATGAAGATTCCAAGAGAGAAACAAAAGCCAAAACAACTAGTCATTATATTGATAATCACAAGACTACCAGCTTGGTTTTAACCCACTAGAAGCAATCAAGAAAAAGAAATGGAAGTTTTGATGAAGTATAGCAAGATTCAGAACTAAAGGTTCTGCCAGATGGAGGGAGAAGACTAGATGATATCTTTCTCTAGTAAACAGGCATACCTCTACCTAAGTCATTATATATTCTGCAATATCCATGGGTTGGAGTTTACATCAGATGAATGTAAGGATTGTTCTCATCAATAGAGCAATTGAAAAAATAATCATATGTAGAGAAACTTCAAGGTTTTGAGGTATACAAGAAAGAGACCCTTGTATGCAGATGGAAGAAGATCTTGTATGGATTCAAACAACTTGGTGCAGAGCCTCCAATGCACAACAGAAGCGTGGTGAAAAAAATCATATAACAGAGATATTTTATCAGAATGGTTACTCAGAAGTCCAGGATAGTGGATTGCTAATCCATGACAAACTCTCATGATGACAAAAGAAGTGCCACTTGGATATGTTCCAGTTTGAGCCTTGCCACAATATTATGAGCTAGCAGGAAATAAAATAATTGAATCCAACCATGATATATTGTAATGATTAGAGCTATATGAAGCCTTCAAAGAAAACCAATGTCCCAGAAAGACCGAAGTACATTGAGATCAAGAATTACATTATTCGTGATGAGGTCTAGAAAGGAGAAGTGGTTCTCCAATTTATCTCCACAGATGATAAGATAGTAGATATTTTGGTAAAGCCTCTATCCAAGATGAAAAAGTTTGTGTACTGAAGAAACAAGATGGAGCTCATGGAGATGACTTCCTTATTGAAAAGAGAAGATATGACCCCCAAGTTGGGCTGGAGCACTGATGTGTTATTAATTTATGGACAGTCATTTTTCAGTTCGAAAAATGGTCCGGTATGAGCAACTACTTTCCAGTTCGGAAAGTGGTTTGATATTTCTGATGGAAAGGCATTTTCTAGTTCAAAAAATGGTCCACATTGGATGGTCATTTTCTTAATCAAAATTGTTCGATAGATTGTTGATGTACCATAGACAATGATTCCCCTTATGGCCAGTGTGGGGGAATGGTCTAGGACAGTATTTATTCTTGGCAGTCACTCTCAGTAGTGTTCAAGTAGAATGGCCCGCCTCGTCGGGTAGTCATTCTTTCGAAGTTCACAATTGTGAGCAGTTTCGAAGAATGGCCCGTTTTGGAGGTTGGTGCAGGAAAATCATTTCCTCAGGAATTGTTCGGATAGTCATTCCCTAGGGAAGACTCATTCTCTCCAGGTTGCACTTTGTTTAGTTCCATAGGAATGGCCCAGTTAGGGGAATGGTCAAGGTTCAACAATCAGGGATAGGCATTCCCTAGGACATACTCATTCTCTCTAGGTTTCACTTTGTTTAGTGTTGGAGGAATGGCCCAATTAGGTGAATGATCAAGGCTCAAAAATCGGGACAGTTATTCTTCTATGCTTGAGAAGAATAGTCCAGACATCTCATGACTGATGTCTTACTTTATGATGGTAAATTCTGTTCCAGATCTCACATATGTGAGTGGAAGAATAGCCCAAATGACTTAGATTATATCATGATATTTTTTTTTGTGCAGGTTGATATCAGATGATATGATCGCTATGAAGATTGTATGTCTCTATACAGTAGATGTATGCTATTGTGGTGGATGTGTTTAACTGATTGTGACTATTTTTCATTGATTGAGTAGTTGTGTACTACTTGGTGTGGTTGTGTACCACTGGATAGTAGTTATGTACTACTAAGGATAAACACAATTGTGTTCTATTAAATGACATTGCTATGATTTCCATGTATACTATCAGGAGTGTTGAAAATGATTATTAGCTAGATGAATAGTCAGGGTTCTTGTAGACAGACATTTCTCTAGGTAAAGAATGGTCCAGATAGAATAGATTGCTAGTGGACAGGTATTCTCTGTGTAGAGAATGGTCCAGGTTGACAATTCTCTGCCTAGAGAATGTTTGTCTGTCTCGGTTATCTTTACTTGGTGCATTAGCCTTGCTTGGCTATTGGTTTTCTTCTGGAATCATTCTTTGTCAAGGTTAAGGTGCTTGGGGGTGGCTTTGGCCTATGGTTGGGTGACAATATTGTTATATTTTCTATGGTTAAACGAGCACATCTATTACTTTCTAACAATATTCTAGGGTTTCCACACATTTGTTTAATGGTTCACTTGATTCTAAAATATTCTATTCTAAGTCATAGGTTACATGTGGAGGTTAATACCTCCCGTAGCTACCAAAACATCATCAACAACAAAATTTATAGGTTGTGCACTAGTATGGTATATGAATATGCAGAGCATCATGCCTATAGGATAGGCCTTGACGTTGGTAGAGATTAAGAAAGCATTGTCGAAGGAGTTCAAGAAGCCAAATCCAGAGTTGCAACACATCACGGAAATGAAGGAGATTAAACAGGTACAAAAATAGTCAATGTGGGATTTCGACCAGAGATTTAAGGATGTGATGGGTAGACTGACTTTCCATATCCCATATCAACAACATCATGAATGTTTTATTTTTAGGCTTCTACCACACATTAGTAGACCATTGATCCAACAAAAGGTTGTGCCGCATCCCGAGGCACTAGAAATTGTAATGAAATTGGAATCACTTCTGTGGAAGACAATGGAGGAATGGTGCAACTCTAGATGTAGTTAGCTGCATTGACAATTCAACTGGAAGAAATGACAAAGGGAAAGTAGAAACACGAAAAAAATTAGTGTACAAAATGTAGGACTGAAGGCCATCACAAGGACGAATGCCCAGTATTCGCACAGTGTTTGGCGCCAGGAACGTCAAATCCATTACCAGGAGGAGGATATTGTGTGATAAGTAAGAAATGGGGCCATCACCCAATGGAGTGTCCATTACTACAGAAGTATCAAAGAACCCCAAGGAACTTGTTCTACAACATTGTCAAATCAATGGGACATGAGGAAAATGATTGTCGAGCATTCGACTTAATGAGGGAGCGAACATTAGATATGTATAGGATCTAAGAAGAGAATGTTGTAGTAGAATAAGGGGGTCTGTAATCAAACAATCAAAGAGGTTTCAATCCAGGGAACAAAGGAAAATTTGGCAGAGACCGAGGAAGAGGAAATTTTGGTAGAGGAGGAAGAGGACTGATGATATGTTATAACTGTAATCAACCTGGAAACGTGGCCCACGACTGCCAGAATCCATGTATAGCATGCACATATTGCAGAGCACTGGATCACTCGATAGAATATTGTCCCCAACTAGTTGCGAAGTGGTAGGCCAAAGGAAACCAGAACCAGAATCTAAATTAGAATTTACAGAAGATATCATTTGAAAGATGTAATGAAGGACCAAGAGTAGCAGTTGTTACGCATGGATGAACTATAACTAGGTTTGATATGAAAAATGAAGGAAATAATATTGAACAATGGGTAAGGAAGTCATCAGGGCCTATTCCAACCATTGATCCTCAAAAATAAAAGGATACATATCATAGGGAAAGGAAAGAAGTACTCGAAGTGGATTGGGGAGCATCAACATTAGTTACACCTCATGTAGAAGATTTTGCTACACCAGAGAAGCCAACTGGGAAGGTAAACACACTAACAAAATTCCTGAGAAGTTATGTAGAGATAATGAAATATGACATTGCACTAAGTACATTATATGACATGATATATCATTGCACAAGAGGAAGGGAAACTCTTATCGCCCAAAGGATAGTAAATCAGGTACTGCACGGGAAGAGAACCAATGGAGAATTCAGATTCAGTGTGTATATTAGAGAGTATGATGTGGATAATGTTATCTTGGACTTAGGGTCCGATGTGAATGTGTTACCTAAGAAGACATGGGATTTGATAGGAAAACCCAATTTATTATGGTCTCTTGTTTAGCCAAGGCTCGTGAATCGGCACAAAATAGTCTCGATTGGTTGTTTTACGGAAGTACCTGTGAACATAGATGGGGTACACAACGTGGAAGAATTTGAAGTTATTGATATCATGGATGACAGTCAACCATATCCAACACTGATGGTACTAGAATGGGATTTTGATAACCAATATATCATCAACTTGAAGAAGAGAGAGATGATCTTTGAAGTTGGAGATTTGAAAGTTACGACACTCTTGAACCCATCAAAAGGAAAGAGATACGTAGAGCCAGCGAAAGGAAACAACATTGACAATTTATATAACATTATTGCATGGATGGAGGATTATTTCGACTTGACAATTGATGATGCACTAAGTTGGAGAAGTATCAGGTCATGTGTGTCAGATTCTGAAGAAGGTATAGAGCATTGGAAATAGACAATGCATGAAGTGTCAACTAGACGATGTGCGCACATCACTTGATCCTTGCATTGGATTAGAACATAGCTATGTGATCCACCCATGTATGATGGATTAACTTATATAAGTATGTTTGTAAAATAATTTGAGTTGCAGGTACTCTAATAGAAAAGGATCTTAGCACTAGATTTTGTATTAAAATCGAATCCATCCAAGTGGTGGGATGCATAGAGATAGGGAATGAAATACTAGTCACAATGTAGTAGACTAATGATAATAAGCTTTGGCAGTAAGGAACAAAATATGCGCAGAATTATATAGGGGAGAGTGACCCATTGGGTCATGTAGAACAGTGCAAGGATTTATGGAGTTCAGTACTAGAAACAGAGTGGATGCACAGATTTATACACACACTGGACACAATTCCAAGGAACTGGTGTTTGGCATTGGATATGCGGAGGGAGACGTCAAGATGGGAAGAATTGGTCTAGAGGTTAAAAATCACATTTACATTTGAACATGAATGTCCATCAATAGATGCAATGTTGTAGGTGATTCAAACAGAGATCTTCTCGGAAGAAGAGCCGATGGAGGTGGTATCAGTATGCAATGCACACAGAGCCAAGGTGATTGTCTGTGAACTACTAGAGTGTTGTAATGCAGTTAAGGAAGAGTATGATGAAGAGGATCCTAGGTAGTAATGTACAAGTACCTGAGACAGAAGGAGAAAGAGCAGTAGAAGGGCCATAAGTGCGCGCAAGAGCGAGATGTTACACGTTTAGATTATGTTGTTGTATTATTTTCCCAGAGGAGGAGCTCTTACGTGGTTGGGGATTAAAGGAAGACTAGACATTAGTAGTGATTTTCCCCCTTTGTCTTAATTTTCTTTGGATTTTCATGTTTGAACTTATTTCTGTCAGCAAGTCATCATTGCATCCATTGATGTCCTTTTTTGCAGAGGAATTGTCATTGATTTCCTCATCAAATATCATGAAGAGATTTTTGTATCTTATGGATTGTAAGTGTTGTGAAAACATACACTCGGAGTCAAAACCACCTAGAGGTTGTGCTCATTTTAGATTAAATACACTAAGTGTTATGAGACTTCTTTTAGATGCGTCAGATTCCTTACCATTGTGTCACCAACTCGAAAAGGAAATGTAATGAATTTTTATTTTATTTTCTTGTCAAATAAAATGCACCAAGCTCTATATTATCAACAAACTTCTACGATAAAATAGCTATCGCAAAAAATAATAGGGAGTAGAATGGGATAATCAAATGTATGTATTTTTTTCCTCTTGAATGAAAACTCTCTTTCCCTTGATAAATTCTTCAACTTCCTAAGTTATTCGCTTGGGCTCTGCCCCAAGCAACATGTGTCTAAACTATCTAAAAAAATTATCTTGAACAATGTAAAAATTGAATCATTCTTTATGTTTGTATAGCATTGGGTGCCATAATTGAACTGGTTCATTATGTATATTTACACTTGATTTAATAGGGAGACTTTCAAACACATTACAATAGACAATTGCAGACACCAGATATGCAGCCATAAAAAATCTTTCAGTACTTAAGTAGTTTATCAAATAAAAACAAGGTTCAAATGATATCACCTCTGACCAATCAAAC
Source organism: Picea glauca (assembly GCA_000966675.3). Taxonomy (NCBI): domain Eukaryota; kingdom Viridiplantae; phylum Streptophyta; class Pinopsida; order Pinales; family Pinaceae; genus Picea; species Picea glauca. Next base: position 1,598 of record JZKD02S1580563.1, on the reverse strand, counting down.
ATGGAATCCTTTCAAAAGGAAAAGTATTGTACATACAGTGATGACCTATGTATGTGTGAAGTCAACTATCGCCCATCTACATGCGAAAACAACCATGAAAAGTTCTAGTATGGCTCTTGTATAAAAGTTATATCAATTGTTGAAAGGTTGATCGACATGTTTGTAGACAATAGCGGAAATTCTCTCAATAGATTGGAACCACCTTCCTAAGAGGCTAGGAAGGCGTTTGCATTGGAAACATTAAGAGGTTTATTTTTAGAAGGAAGGCAGAGCATTTTCTTGAACATCTTGGGAGTAAGAATGATTGGATTCTTTACTTTTTTTGTGACTTTAATCATTCTTTTCCTGGAATCGAACCTTCGATCACACTGGGATATAAACTCCTTGAAGTCAAAAAATCCAGGTACACAACTAGCGTTGAGAATCCCTATGGTCTAGATTTTGTCCCTTTCATTTTCTTATGGACTCTTGTTCAAAAACCACTTGTAGGAAGCAGATCAGTGGAAATTATTGTCCTATATCGCTAGTGAATTAACAGTATTACCACAAAAGGGATTTATTCTTTTTCTATTTTGTTAGAAAAATAGGACCGCGGAGCAACAAAATAAAACAAATGCAGAAACAAAACATAGAAGACACACAATACAAGAGAGACATAGATTTATGTGGTTCACCCAGTGTGGGATATGTCCACCAGAGAAATTCCCAGTTCCTTCCTTTATTATTATCCATCAAATGAAGGGATACAACCTACAGCAAAACCCGCTATAACTTCCTCTTCTTTCTCTCACAGTCTCCTCTCTCAGAATACAATATTCACCATCAACCATAGCCACAATACATTTCCTTAATAAAAGAGGGTTGCCTTCTATGGAAAAAAACCCTAACATAATCTCTACAGTTAGATCTACGACCTTATAATGAACGGTCCAGATTTACAGTGAAATTACAATATACTTTTATAAGGCAATTTTTGCTTCGGGGGCTTTGCCCCCAGACCCCCCAGCCGAGGGGATAGGCCCCCCAGACCCCGCAGAGGGGGTACCCACCCTCTGCACTCCCCCGCATGGAAGAGTGTACATACTTATGGGGTGTAAATACTTCATGGGGTATAAACACGGCTGAAAGTAAAAGAACTATAAATCAGGAAGATAATCAGGCTCCACAACCAACAATCTCCCACTTGGAGACTAATCTCAACAACTCCACCGCTGTTGTATATGTTGGACTCTGAACCTTCTTGGACCTGGAAAATTTCTCATCTTCATCTTCATTCTTGAAGACCAACTGAAACTAAGCAAGAACTCAGCTTCTCCCTAGTTACTCCCTTTGTTAACATGTCTCCAGGATTCTGGCTAGTGTGTATCTTTTCCATCTTCAATTGTCCATCTTACAAGGCAGATCGTATGAAGTGGTACCTCAACTGTATATTCTTAGTCTTCGAATGGAAGGTTGAGTTCTTTGCAAGGTGAATGGCACTCTAACTATCACAGTACAACCTGTTGTTCTCCTGCTTCTTTCTCAATTCCTCCATAAACCTTTGTAACCAAATCATCTCTTTACTAGCCTCTGTAGCAGCAACATACTCTGCCTCTGTT
>JZKD02S1580541.1:0-10264 GCA_000966675.3 Picea glauca | reverse complement strand
AGCTGTGCCTGTAATGTATATGCTTGTTGCTTCGCTTCTTGGAGTTGCGACTCCAATGCTTGTAACTCTGGATTCTCTGTGAGGTTTTCATACATCTGAGTGCTCCTAGAGCTCAGTTGCTTGCACTCCAAGACAAGGGATTTCATTTTACCAACTACACTGTGAGTAGTTGCCTCTCTTAGGTCTCTGATTTCTTGAGGGGTCTCAAGCACAGTATGAAGTTCCAGGTCTGTGATGCACTACTAAAGCTGTTGGATCACTTCTTCGAGCTGTGCCACCTACTGCAGAATTCATTCTTCAACTTTCACTTCTATGACGGTCACAGAGTGAAGTGCTCTGCTGACCAGTTCCTTTACTTCTAGCTACTCTGCGATCAATTTCTCCTTGCTCTACTGTAGCTCTGCTTTCTCGTTGTCCCACTGTGCTTGAAGAGCAAGTTTTTCTTGTTTGACAGCACTACGCTGCTCGACAAGTACTCCTTGTACCTGTGTCAAAGCTTGGATGGCTTTCCCTGTCTCTTCCTAAGCTCATTGAAGGTGAGCTTCAACTTTATCGATGATCTGCTGCAATTGGGCTGGCTCATCTCCTGGTTCTACTGTTTCTGCTATCAGAGGCGTAGTGGAGACTGCGCAGCTAGATTGGAGTGCCTACTGCACTCCTTGGAGTTCAATCTCGATGCAATTATACATCTGCTCCTGGTTCGCCTCCTACTTCTTTAATACCTCATGTGAAGCATCGTTCACAACTGCGATGATGAAATTAAAATCATCCAATGTGAGGGTAGTCTGTATCTTGGTTACATGGGTTCTATGTTTCTTCCGGGAGGAAGATTTCAAAGGCAAAACCTTCCTTTTATTCGACGAGTCCTCTTCGTCCCTAGGCAGTGGTACTTCGACTTTCTGTTGTTCAATTTTTTCAACTTCGATCTCTTCACCATTGACCCCTTCGTCTGGTGAAATGGATGCAGTCCTCACAGATGTATTCTCTACATCATGAACCTTTTTAGGCTTCTTCGTCTTGCTTGGTCCGGGTGTATCATGTGTAGCTTCTGGGCTATCTACATCGGACAACTCCACAGGGTTAGATGGAATAAGGAGGTCCACCAACCATTCCTTAGTGTTTTCTTCTATGTCTTCCTGTGTTAGCTTGTAATATGACTGCAACTGCTGCTTGTTCTCATCAGCGTGCACTGTTATATAAATGAAGAGGTGGTCTGCGCTAAACTTCATTAAGGGCCGAAACCTGTGGAGGGTATTCGGGGTCATATGGGGCTCAGACTGGATGGCTTGTTTCAACTGGTTGTAGTACGTATGGAAGATGACATTGGACTGCCACTGCTTTTCATATAATTAGAGTACCATAGCGTACATAACTTCATGGCTAGAGGTTCAAAGGGCTCGATGTCGGGGAAAGTCGCACCTTCCGATATTTCCCATGCAATGAATGCAATTAGGATGAGAAGCCAGCTAAAGTGGAACTCATTCCCTTGGTCTTGTGCTTCTCTATAATCAAGCTCCAGCTGGTTTACAAGGTACTGTGCCCAATTCATTTGTAGTCCCTTCGCGCACTTTCATGTGAGGTCAACTACGAATCCAGTCACTTGGGTGGGCTGGTTCTTGCGAACTATCTTCGTTGCGATCAGCTGACATGCGAGGTGCACTGCGCCGTTCTGGATAGAGGTTACCTTGTAACCTCATGTGCCCTTCTTGACCTCGCCATAATTCTCTTTGATTCTTTACGCCAATGCTCGATCTGAGGTCTTTCCAGGGTAAAAATCCCGTGGGTCAGGGCCCTGCATGCTCAGTCCTGTGATCTGATTTATCAAGGTCGGATCCACAATGATGTGACTGTTAAACCATAAGTAACCTCTATGATAGCACGACATTAGTAACTTTACACATGCATTCACCTCCTGATGTCATCCGAAGTGCGGGATCTTCATCACATTGAGCAATGTGGACTGCGCGAGGTTCTAGGTCCATGGCTGCGGGATAATCTTTGAATTTTTGCCTTTAGTCCTGGTCAGAAACTTGTGCGGGGCAAGCTTGCTGTAAACCTTCATGTTGCCAAGGTTGAAGTCACTGAAATTCAATGCTGCGAGCTTATCCTGGTCTGCTCGAACTGCACGTATCCCTTTCGAAAGGTACGCTGTAACCAAAGCATAGTCAAAATCTCTGGGCACACTATCTTGGTTGATGGCGCCACTTAAAGGGGCTAGGTAGGCAGGTAGAATGCTCAGAATCGGCTTGGTGTTCACAATGTCGTCTCTGTGCTTCGTTCTTGTCTCTATTGCAATTCTGGAAGTTCCTGCTCCGCGAGCAGTCGATGGAGAAGCTTGGACTCCTCCTGTTGATGATGCTTGCACACATGCAAACATCCATATTTCTGACATGATTTTCTCGGTCTTGAGATCAACGAGTACTTCCTTCACAGATTCTTCAAGTATGCTAAGCTCTTCGGACATACGCGTTTGGGATAAATTATCGGGGTCACAATGATCTCAGACACTGCTCAGGAATGAACAATGAGGGCGCGATGATCACTGTATACACTTGCTAGTCTGCGGGCTTCAAATTCTCAGTTGGAAAAAGTGTTCTTCGGTCATCGCGCGATGAGATAAATAGGTGAGATTGGCAACGGTTTGCTTTGCAAAAGGTATGAGCCTCATTAATTCGTGTTCTGTCCATTATGGCGCGGTCCGATGGTCTGGTGATGAGCCATCAATGATTTTCGATCTGTTCGGAGCGGCAGTCAAACGGGTATATCGACCTCTAACGACTATATTGCTTCACCACGACGAAGTGGCCTATGACGTTGTTTTGATATCTCGGCGAAGTTCAAATTCTGAAAGTTTTCCTTCTGTGAGGTACCCTTAGGAACCTATTGTAACCTTTCAATATTAGCCTTCTTCTTACTCAGCTTTCTAGCCTTCTTCCCCGTGAGCTTCATCTCAGTGGTTCTTTTCTCATTCTGATTTTATTTCCTTGGAAATAGTCACTTCATGCTGCTGAGATTATTTCCTAAGACTCAGGGGTAGTACTTCTTCTATATCTGAGACAGATACTTCAATCTTCTGTGAGTCCTCTAATGTTCTTGCAGTTTTTATATCTGGGCTTCTAGTGTCAAATAGATTCGATTTGTTCTCCTGCTCTTCAATCAACTACGTGATCCTTCTGGTCATGAAATATTTTAGCTCTTATCTCTGTTGTTGTAATACCTTTTCTTCTTGCTTCTTTCTGGCTTGATCTCTCTCAATCCAAGGTTTTCCAAGTAACATAGTAAATGGGGCACTATCCTCAATAAACTTGATAATCTCAAAATCTTCTTTTGTCGAAGTTCCATTGACATTCATAGATATCTGAGTGAGCCTTCCACATAGGTTAACCAATTTTCCTCTGAATAGTCCTATTCCTCCTAATGAAGGGGTCATATCAGGCTTTCCTATGGCTTCCCATGTCGAAGTCTCCTATTCTTGCTTCAATGCATTTTTTTTCTCTTTAAAGATCTCTAGTAGCTTCACATGTCGGTGATCGTTCAAGGTGTATTTCATCTGCAACAATACCTTTTTTAATTCTTTCCGGGGTTCTACTATTTTTGGATCTGCCTTGGGTTTTTCTTCATTCAGATTCATTCTTTCAAGCTTAGAAATCATTCTAGGGCAATCCAATACTTCATGGTCCAAATCTTTGCAACAAAGACAACTAGGTCTTCCACCTGGACATTCCTTAGTAGATGTCCCGGTCTTCTGCAACTGTAACATAAGGTTAATCCTCTCTTCCTTTTAAATGATCCCCAATTTCTTCTATACTACGCACTAGGATCATGGTAGCTAGTTTGCAAAAAATTATTTCTAGGATCCTGCATCCATTTGCTAGTCCAAACATTCTTTCTATGCATAGGTATAACACATCTATCACTATTCTTATCAGATCTATGCATATCAAACTTTCTTTCATCTATCAAAGCCCTAGTTTTCAAGCCAAGACAAAATCTATCAAACATACCTAGATCCATACTCTAGAAACAAAAAAATTCACTTATTTTACTTCTATAGAGCACAAAGATTCCAGATCTAAGACCTTTTAACTATTCTTACCTTTATTAGAGCACAAAGTTTACAGATCTTACTTCTTTTCTGCAGATCCGACCTCTCTTCTTCAAAAAATTCCACTTTTACCTTTCTTAGAGCACAAAGCGTTCAGATCTCGCTTCTTTTCTTCAGATCTGTCCTTCCTTTCTTTAGCACAGATCTTTTCAGATCAAGTGGATTACTGTGCACTAGGGCATAGATCCACGCATAAAGCTCCCATAGTTTCAGGACGAATCTTTGCACAAAGCTTCTTCTTCCTCAGTTCCCAACAATCACAGTTTCAGGTCCCGACAATAGAGCCATTTGTTGGCATAGGGGAAGACCTAGGGTTCAATGCTACAAGATTTCACCAACAAAGCCCTAACTACCGGCCCTTTTGGCAACATCTGCGAAGCAAATGAAGTTTCACCCGAGGTAGAGGCAAGGGTGGTTGCAGGACTCAAATGTTTGCAGCCTTCGCTGGGACATAGATCTGTGATTATATCGCTTATAGAGCACTTAGCATCGATTATCCATCAATATTCAATCCTTAGTATACTTCGCAGATAACACAGAGCATCGCAGTAGTCACTTAGATCTAAGGTAACTTAGCACTTAGTAACAATAAACAGGTCAGATCCAATAGTTCAGCACTAAGTATCTTCATACATATCAGATCTACTATGTATACCTATCTAATAAGCACAAAACATAAATATATCCATCTAAATATATCAAAGCACTTAGCAAAAGCAGAGATAAGCACAACAAGTCAAGGCACACAACATAACACACAAATTTACGTGGTTCACCCCCACCCTGGGGCTACGTCCACCAAATCTTCTTCTATATTATTGTCATCCAATCGGTTACAAGCACAAAGCCATAGAAACCCTTACTTCGCATATGACAGAATATTTGTGCAGCTCGTTAGATCCTTCTTCCTTGCCTTTCAGCACAAATCCTTCTATGTCTTCACACAGGGACTTGCACTAAGCTCTGCAGGTCTATACAAAATGCACAAAGCTCTCGATCACACAGATCCCTTCTTGGCACTTAGCCTATATCACATAGATACAATACCATCCCTCCTCTTCTCTACTAGATGCCTATATGTTTATTTGTACATATAAAATGGGCCTAAGTGTGGGTAAACCCACGGGTCGACATCCCTTTCCCATTACATATTCCCAAAACCCAAAAAGGGACCCGAAAGTGGGTCGAGTCCCTTGATCTCTGCTTCGTCTGGCGCTCCATCTTCGTCAGGCTGTCGAAGTCCCAAAAATGGTAAAATATGACCAAGTAACTTCAAAACTTGGTCAAGGGCCAACAACATAGTTTAAATAATAGGGCTTTAACAATACTTTGCAGGTGAAATTCCTCGTTGCGATTTTAATCGTTAACAAACTGGCGACTCCACAGGGAAATCTTTTTCCAACAGATTAAAAACTTAGAGTGTCTGGTTTCGCAGACCAAGTAACATCAGATCAAGAAGATATAAATCATAATGATTATGCAACAGGGGGAAGTGAGTGGATTTGATGGAAAAATGACCGAGAATTTGGGAATAACTCATGGAAAGTGTTAAGTATGAGGGGGTTTATCCCTGTAAGCACAATCATTCAACTAAAATTTTCTCTCGACCTTTCCAACGAGCTATCGTGCGCCTAAAACGAAGATCGTATGGAAAAGTTACGATCCCAGGAAGTTGATGTACTAACTTATCCCAATGGGGCCCACATGAATTTTGGTGCTTCATCTCCTAGGGTTATGTTTTTGGATGTCTAGTGTTTTGGAATTCATGTTTATTGTAAAAAAGATTCCATAGCCTCATTGTAATCATCTTCTTGCGAATAAGCGCAACCGTCACATCTCTTCTCAGAGATAAGCCACCACCATTCTAACAAGCTTGTTTTCAGTCTGCATTTTACAGTTTCAAGATATTTCCTTATTGAATAGAATCCAATTTTACCGTAGCTCTGTTATTGTTCCTTATGTCTTTATGTTAATAATAATAATCCGTGTTCATTTCATTCCGCTCATAAAATCTAGATCAATGGTCTCAAGGTGGTCTGCTCCTTGTCGTTCTTAGTGCATGTCCCCGATGAGGTCAGGGTACAAAGAGTTGGGTCTTGAGATTATTTCTCTTGAGGACAAAAGCTCTCGCATGCCCAAGTGACCTTCCATGGAGAGAGAAAGGAAAGAAGATGAGACATGAGATCCTTTGAAACTTTTGCTTGAGGAAGCCCTCATGCAATAGAGGAACAAGATGATGGACACTTTTGTGCAAATTCTTTGGCGGCTACCAACAAGCGATGCATCTTCCTCGAGCGGAGACACCGCCCCCTTCAAGGTACATATCGACTTTGATATTCCTATATTTGAAGGTCAGATAGACACATATGTTGTAGACAAATGGTTGAATATGCTAGAAGGTTATTTTTCTGTCCATAACTTTTTGAATAGAGAAAATATTACGTTTGCGCTCCTCAAAGTCGTTCCCCATGTCAAATATTGGTGGGATACTTTCTATGAGTAAAAGGAAACAAAAGAACCCTCATTATTTACAGTGACACTCACCTGGGATTCATTCAAGGATACTATTAAGGAACTATTCTACCCTGTTGGAAGTTATGACGACCTTTATACAAAATGGACCACACTGTGACATGAAAGGGACCAAGTAGTGCTAGAGTTCACAAACACATTCCATACATTTCACACCAAGCTGGGTATCAAATATTATGAGCAACATCTGGTGCTCAAGTATTGTAGTGGTCTTCATAGATACATCCATGCGTAAATGGAGTTTTTGGACATCTCGTCCTTGGGTGCGGCTTATTGACACGTCATCAAAATTGAGTAGAATCTTAAACAAAATACACATAAGTTTGGGTTTGGGAACCCCTCATAGTAGAAGTAGGGAAAGGGTAGCCCCAACCTGCAGAACAAAGGGCAGAGAAAAGATGGATAACCTCAGGACAACCAGTTTAAGCTGTAAGCAAAGAAGGACAATGGAAAGACGAAGAAAGATATTGGGAAGTGGTGCGACTTCCATAAGAGACCATGGCATAACACTGTTGATGACCGCTCAAAACAGTCATTGGTGGATGACATGAATGCCTTTGATTAGATGTGGATTTTGACTCTGAGTTAGAACTAGAAAAGGGGAGATGAATCATTGACATGAAACCTAGTGCCACCGTTGCTACCACCAAGATCCAACTCGGTGAACCTGATGAGGCAGAGGAAGATGAGCGCCTCTTTCATTCATAGATGTGGGTGAAAGGAACCCCATTCCAATTCATAGTTAATAGCGGTAGCTAGAAGAACCTCATCTCAGTGGAGGTCGTCAAGCGGCTAGTCCTACTGACAATACCGCACCCACATCCCTACACCATCGGATGGCTTCACCAAGGAAGCGATCTTCGTGTTAGCCAACAGTGTCGCTTGTCGTACGACATCAAGCCCTTCAAAGATTAGGTATTGTGTGATGTTTCTCCCCTTGAAGTTTGGGATATTCTTTTGGGCCAACCTTATTTATGGAAATTTCATGATGTATATGAGTCTGAGCCTCACCGTGTTATTATTACTTTGAACAAGAAATTGTACAGGATACCCGATGTAGTCCCACCTAATGCTATTTCCTTGATCTTTCCCAAGCAATGCAGGAAGGTCATCTATCAGACTGGAAAGTTTGTCTTCTTCATGATTCGCTCTCTGAGTGAGAAAAATATTGTAGCCACATCTAGGGCCTCCGCGACCGACCTCTGCACGCAACAAAAGCAAGTGGATAAGGTCATGGAAGAATACAAATACATCTTCTACTCACCTACTGGGTAACCTCTACAATGTCAGGTCAATCATTCCATCTATCTGACCCTCGATGCACAGCTACCCAATGGGCCAGTCTATCGCTGCTCTCTATTAGAAAATGAGGAGATCAAGTGTATATCCAAGAACTCCTCCACAAGGGGCACAAGTGACCCAACTCATTGCCTTGTGGAAGCTCAATTGTGTTGATGCAGAAGAAATATGGGACCTGGTGACTCTGCATTGATTATTGGGCCCTAAATAAAATCACAGTCAGGAACCGGTACCCGATTCCCTAAATCAACGATCTCTTTGATCAACTCAAGGGGCCAATGCTTCAGTAAGATTAATCTGAAGTCTAGCTACCATCATATCCCAATAGAGAAGACACATGTATGAAAGACTGTCTTCAAGTCAAAATAAGGTCTTTTTGAATGGCTGGTCATGCCCTTTGGTTTGAAAAATTCCCCAACAAATTTCATGAGGATTATGGACGATATCTTACAACCTTTCACTAATTATTTTGTAGTGGTATATCTAGATGACATCCTGATCTACAACAAGACTTGGGAAGAACACTTGCAGCATATTCAACAGGTTCTGCACACCCTGTGGCAACATAAGATATATGCCAACTTAGAAAAATGCTCCTCTGGCATGGACAGGGTCCATTACCTTGGCTACATTGTTAATGAGCATGGTGTGCACGTGGATCCAACCAAGATTACAGTCATCCTAGACTGGCTAGACCTAACCATGCTCACTGAGATTCAGAGCTTCTTAGGCCTTGCCAGTTTCTATCACAGGTTCATGTTGGAATTCTTCCATATTGCATGGGTCCTTAGCCAAGCAACCAGGGGTGGTGGTAAGACAAAGTTTGTATGGGGCCTGCCCCAATGACAAACGTTCAATGATTTGAAGCAATGCTTGTGCTGAGCCCCAGTGCTTTCATTACCTGAACTACAACAACCCTTTGAGATTGAGACATATGCTTCAGATTATGTTGTGGGCACAGATCTCACTCAGCACGGCCACCCCATGGCCTATTATAGTGAGACACTATTAGATGTCATCCATAAGTACCCTACTTACGACAAAGAAATGTACTCCATTGTGCAAGCTTTTCGCCAGTGGAGACATTACATTCTCGGGATGGAGACATTCATCCACATTGATCATAATCCACTACAGTTCATGCAGACAGAAGGCAAATTGCAGAATGATCTCCATCAAAAGCAGTCTGCATACTTCCAGTAGTTCCACCTCAACATCAAGTATAAAACAAGAAGTACCAACTGGGTCATTGTGCCTCAACCGACCTCCAATTGCGACACTCACAATGGTGCTATATTCCCGCGGCCACGAGACCTCCAGATGGCCCCACCTCTATGAGAAAGAGCTCGACTTCGCCCCCACCTACCATATACTGGGCACAAACACAAATGTTATTGATTTCCATCTTCAGGATGGGTTGTTGTGCCATCCGGGCCACCTCTGCGTTCCATCAAGTGAGCAAGTGAAGCTAATTTGGAAATCCCACTACAGTCGAGTGGCAAGACACTTCAACGTAGAAAAGATAATGACAGTGCTACAACAAAATTTCTACTGGCCGAAACCTCGACAGGATGTCAGCAAGTATATCAGGTCCTGCATTGCCTGCGCTATTACCAAACTGGCCACTAAGAAACAAGGCATGTAGACCCCTCTTTCTACTCCTGACAGTCCCTAGGAATCCATCTCAATGGAATACATGTCGGGCCTTACGTCCACCAAGCAGGGAAATGACTATGTTTTTGTGGTTGTTGATCGCTTTTCCAAGATGGCGATTCTGGCCTCCTGCAAGAAGAGCATCATAGCGGATGCCACTGCCAATATATTCTTTGAATGAGTGTGGGTACATTTTGGGATCCCAAAAACCATTATCTTAGATCGGGACAGTTGGTTCCTCAACACATTCTAGTTGAGGCTCCGATCACTGCTAGACACCAAGCTCACCAAATCCACTGCCTTCCACCCCTAGATAGATGGCCAAATTGAGGTCGTCAACCGAATGATCATGCATATCATGTGCATGTAAAATTCCAAGCACCCCCACACATGGGATGAGAGTATTCCCTATGTTCAACATAGCTACAATCGAGCCATACATAGTGTTTAGTTCTAATCGATGATGTCAATCAGAGTTTATTTAATGTCAAACCGGGAAGGTAAGCTTAGAAGCGCTTCCTAAAATATATAGATCTAGAAAGATTCCTAATATGTTCGAGATCTTAAAGTTCCCTTACAAGAGCATATTCATCAAAATCTCTTTCAACAACTAATCAAACCTAGATCTAACAATTGTCAAGATCCTAAGGTTCTCTTACAAGAACACCTGAATTT